>JABFEA020000130.1:21016758-21028270 GCA_019775915.2 Cyphomyrus plagiostoma | reverse complement strand
GGGTGGAGTATACATACTCTTTGCTGACCCATACTGTGGCTCAGGGTGGAGTATACATACTCTTTGCTGACCCATACTGTGGCTCAGGGTGGAGTATACATACTCTTTGCTGACCCATACCCTACAGGATTTCTCGACTGTGGGTACAATGCGTGAGTGTTGTGGCAACTTGGTGCTAAAGGCCCAGTGTTAAATGTGTGACAGCATGGCATTTCTGACTTCTGTGGATTTGTGTGATGTGTTTTTTTGTTCGAGTTTTTTTAATGGCATTGCTTCTGAGTTTAAAAGTCAAAGTCTCTCTCTCTCTCTCTCCTCTGTCCAGTTGAGATTTAGCCTTGTCTTATCCTCCTCTTCCTCCAGACACTCTGCCCTCTCTTTATATCTCTCTCTATTTGCTCTCTCCTCCGTCTGGCCGGAACTCAACCTTGCCTTGTCCTTCTCTCCTTCTTCTTCCTCCAGGCACTCTGTCCTCTCCCTCTCTCTGTCACTCTCTCCTTCCCTCTCGCTCTTCCTTTCCTCCATCTGGCCAGGACTCAGCCTTGCCTTGTCCTCCTCTTCCTCTAGGCACTCTGTCCTCTCCCTCTCTCTCTCACTCACTCTCTCTCTCACTCCTCTGTCTGGCCGGGACTCAGCCTTGCCTTGTCCTCCTCTTCCTCCAGGCACTCTGTCCTCTCCCTCTCTCTCTCACTCCTCCGTCTGGCCAGGACTCAGCCTTGCCTTGTCCTCCTCTTCCTCTAGGCACTCTGTCCTCTCCCTCTCTCTCTCACTCTATCTCTCTCTCACTCCTCTGTCTGGCTGGGACTCAGCCTTGCCTTGTCCTCCTCTTCCTCTAGGCACTCTGTCCTCTCCCTCTCTATCTCTCTCTCACTCCTCTGTCTGGCCGGGACTCAGCCTTGTCTTGTCCTCCTCTTCCTCTAGGCACTCTGTCCTCTCCCTCTCTCTCACTCTATCACTCTCTCACTCCTCTGTCTGGCCGGGACTCAGCCATGCCTTGTCCTCCTCTTCCTCTAGGCACTCTGTCCTCTCCCTCTCTCTCTCTCTCACTCCTCTGTCTGGCCGGGACTCAGCCTTGCCTTGTCCTCCTCTTCATCCAGGCACTCTGTCCTCCTCCACTCTGTGCTACTACCCCACATCTGAGCATCACCACTAAAAGGTCTCGCTGCTCCGGCTGCTCTGGCTCCAGCCACCTTGGTAAAGGTCGTCTTCCTCCTCCTCCTCCTCCTCCTCCTCATTCCTCCAGGCCATGTCTCTCTGGCAGAGGTGCCCTGGCTCTGCTTTTCTCACCCCCCTGATTCCCATTCTGCTGGGATTTCCCCAAGCCTTGGTTGATCCAGTCTGTCCTTTGTTTATGGATCAGTGCAAGCAAAGAGACCTTAAAAAATAATGATCTGTTTATGTAAATCTCAATGTAGCCCCGCTAATGCTTGTCATTATTGTCCCAATGACTTTTATTAGGAGACACTTGTATTTAAATAATGTTATGTAATATTCACACCATTTATACTGCTGTGTATTTTGGCATTTTCCTAACCAATTGTCCTCTTAGGACCAGAAGCTCAGTCCTGACAATTACATATTGCATTCTTTAACCTGGATGTTAACTTTGTTCACATGGTACTTGGAGACGTCTAGTTGTAACCGTATCACATAATGCTGCAGTTATTTGTATCAAATCAAAACTATTTTGTACACATATGCATATTGTTGACACCAGTCGAGAGTGAAATACAGATGAGAGCCACGTATATTTTATCATTTGCACATTATATCTGAGGCCTATGTCATGGATACGTTATGTATCAGAGATATCAGAAATTTAGATGACAGATGGCATAAGTTTACTCTTAATGCCCTGCCTCTGATTGATCTAATGCAGTATTTCCCAACCCGGGTTTAGCAGACCCATAGACGATCTATGTTTTACTCCTTCACAGTTCCCTGGACTGTCTGACAGGGAGCTAAACTGGGTTGGGAAACACTGGTCTAGTGGACTAACCTATTGCTTTACCTGCAGGCATTCAGCGAGATGCTCTGGGCCCAGTATCTCCATCCATCAGCTCTGTAGAATCGCTCTCCCTGTCTCTGGAGTGGAACACCCCTATCCCTGTGCCTTCCACCTCCCCCATATCCTCCCCTCGGTTGCCTGAACCACGAGCCAGCTGGGAAGCCACAGTGGAGAGAAGGCTTGGCGCAAAGGATCCCGCGGAAGGACACTGCAACCACCAGGGGGTGCCCAGTCATGACAGGGGGAAGACTTCCAGCCGCTCTCCCAGCTCCCAAAAGAAACGTGGGGAGGCCCGTGCCGGGACAAGACAGCTGCACCAGGAGCAGCGGGGCAGCGAGGGAGTAGGCTGGAGGAAAAAGGAGGCAGAGCGAGACACCCAAACACACAGAGAGGGAGCAGAGAGGAACAGAACCCGGGGGGGGCAAGGGGAAGGGCGGGGAAGGGGGAGTCAGCCGAGGGGAGAAGAGGAGGAGAGCTGGCCTGACCAGAGGAGGTGCACAGGCAGGAAGCAGGGCACTCCTGGCGGGAGGGGGCCGATCACCCCTGGCCCGTGGAATATACCTAGCTCTGCCAGAATCCTGTCCTACTCCGAAGTCATGCGAGACAGCTGCTGATGATGCGCTTCTGGAAGCTCAGCCCTCTGACGGAAAGCCAAACCCCCCCCACGGAGCCCCTGCCTGCACCCTGCCGGCCACAGCCTCGTCCACAAGAAACAGGAGACAGACCTTCACATGCGCTTCTCTGTCAGGGGCTTGTCTCACTGCATGCAAAAACAAAAGATGACAAAAAAAACTGTCATTTTATTCAGTCAACGGAGATTTGGACTCCTGTCTTCTGTTGTCTTTTTGCGTTAATGGAAATTACGACCTTGCATGTCTCATCCAAACTCCAAATTGTTACATGTAAAATGAGGTACCAAACAGGCTAAGAGATTCTGTGAATATGTTTATACAGTTTTGGTCATTTAATATTTAACTTTATAGCTTTAATTTATTAGTTTCAGTATTTTATTGGCACACATTGTGATCCAGGAAAGTTTATTTTGACCCTGACTTCAATACTTAAAAACATTGAAATTCCTAACCAGTATTTTTTTACAACTGCACAAATGTGCCAATTTAATGTATATATTTAAATACAGATACCAAAACAATATTTACAATGTTGCTTTTTTGATATGTCCAGATCTTCAAACCTTAAATTATTATTTCCAAAAACAATTTAAGGATTTCTAGGACAATTTCTTCCTTACATAAATGCATCCTGTTTGGTACCTTGTAAAATAAAATGTGAAAATATGTGTGTACATATATACATATATATACGACCAGAGACTTGTGCTTATTGGTTATCTTCTTTATGATAAATTGTATCTAATTTATTCAAATGAAAAAAATGGAGTGATATAGATATATGCATCCATCTTGAGCCAATCAGCATTTTGATGTGGGCTTCTGGGATTTGGAGTTTTATGACCTTACACTGTCCTTTATCACTGTTTTTTTTATGGAAGGTCAGAGGTCAGTCTTGCACAACGAATGGCAGTCAGTGGGCTTTCAGACATGGCGCTGACACTTTCACTCATGCACGTAAAATGAGAGAGAGGGCTACCTCACCGATGGTATCCAACACAAGAGATCAAGGGCTCTATGACAGCATCAGATTTCATTCTCTTTCAAACAAAGCATCAGCGCCAAAGTGGCACTTCAAGGCCCAGCTACTATAAATTTAATTCCCGTTGGTGTTTTATTCTTTGCATGGGTTTTCGTTCCACTGATTGTCCCTGCCTTTGATGGACAGCTATAGCAAAAATGTCTGCGATGTGTTCATTGTTTTGCAGATCTGCTTCCTCTGACTCATTCCTGCTTCAGTGAGCTCAGAATTCGAGTGTAGCTGGATGGTTTTTGAAAACCTTGGGGGGACATAGGTGTGGCTTGTTGACAGAGTGAGTCTCCGTCTTCTTTTTGAGCAGAGAGATTCCCATGTAAATGCTTAAGTCGTTAGTAACCTCTGACCTCAGCTCTGTTGGGTCATGTTCCCAAACACGTTGGTGGGTACTGTATATGAATGCATGACTTTCAGCCAGGAAATATTCTTTTGTCGTTTGAAACATCTAACTTTGGCACATGCATGGATATGGATGTGGTTGTCCTTCTTGATAAACATTGTGACTTGGATAACACAGAAAACTGCATTTAGCCAATGACAGACTCCTAGACATGTTTGGAAAGATCTGTTCGGTTCAAAGCATTTCTCAAAATGTGTGTGCTACCCAAATAGTCTTGTTGAGTTATAGTTGTGAGAAGAATTTTTATTCACGTTGTTGATAGGCAACTCATGCACTGACCGTACTGAACTACTGTATGCAGTCCCCTTTGCGGTTCTGTAAACTTGTAGAGATATTGTGAAAACATACACAAGCTGGTATTCATCATGGTCATCGCATGCAAAAGAAGTAATAGTGAACTCTCTTATCTTTTGATTCCAGACCAAAAACGAGAACTGATTTAGATCTTTCTCTTGTCATAGAGGGGTTTAATTGTAAAAAAAGAAGTTATTTTTACTTTATTAATTATTTTTTTGCATTGCTTTTGCTAAACTTGCATAGGTTTTATTCGGCATCTCACAGATGTGCGTAATTTTAAAACAGTGTTAATCAACCTGGTCCTCAGGGGGCCCACCGCCAGTTCACACAGTTTTTGTCCCTTCCAGCTCCCTGCTGGACAGTCTACATTTTTGCTCCCTCCCAGCTCCCTGCCAGACAGTGCACATTTTTGCTCCCTCCCAGCTCCCTGCCGGACACTGCACATTTTTGCTCCCTCCCAGCTCCCTGCCGGACAGTGCACCTTTTTGCTTCCTCCCAGCTCCCTGCCAGACAGTGCACATTTTTGCTCCCTCCCAGCTCCTTGCCGGACACTGCACATTTTTGCTCCCTCCCAGCTCCCTGCCGGACAGTGCACCTTTTTGCTTCCTCCCAGCTCCCTGCCGGACAGTGCACATTTTCCTGCCTTCCAGCTCCCGGCTAAAACATGGACACTCTGGGGGCTTTGAGGTTCAGGTTGACAAACACTGTTCTAAAAAGAATTTGTCGGATGAAAAACGCAAGCAGAAGGAGTTGCAGTCAGTGAGCTGTCCGAACAGCCCTGCCGAAAGCACTCTTGCCATCTCCTGCATTTAGCTGGCCAGCAGCAGCCAATCACATCACAGTTTACTGCATAGTACTTTGGACAAGTTCATTTTTGGGGAGTCTCAGTATATCAGTATTTCCCAATCTGGTCCACGGGGACCCACAGACAGTCCACGTTTGTACTTCCTCCCAGCTCCCTACCAAGGCAGCAAAAGCGTGGACTGTCTGGCAGGGAGCTCAGAGGGAGCAAAAACATGGACCGCAGTGGGTCCCGAGGACCGGATTGGGAAACACTGCAGTATATCATTGTCATCTACAGTAGGGCATTGTGAGAGACCCCTGAAGGCTACTGACACTGCTGTTTCAGCATACAGTATACTAAAGTGGCCTGTGCACTTTAGATAATCAGAAAATTGGCTTGGTCTCGACATTATGTGGTAGCTTTAAATGTTTATATATTGTACAGCATCTTTATAAATACATAGAGTTCTCATTCTGGAAAAACAAAAAAATCAAGATCTGTAAATCTCCCCATTATTTTTTTATGTAATTGTAAAGATTGTGTGAAGTGGAAAGAGTCATTGCATTCTGTTCATGCAATATTAAAGTTCTAACAAGATAATATTATTCAATGGCTTCAAGTTATTTTCTATTTCAGTGAGGGGTCAGTTAATCCCTCTCATGATGGACCTGGTATCTCAACATCAGAGGATTATTAAAAGGTTTAATTATCAGATAGTGTCTGTTTGATATCAAAATTCTGCCTCAGACAGTATTGGCGGCTTGGCATTAAATATTATCTGAATATTCACTCCTGGGTGTGATGACTGCGTGCTGGTGAGCGAGGAAACAGGCGAGGGAGCCGTAAGTACAAGAACAACGGGGTTTATTTTAGGGCTGGCAGGTTGACTGGGAGCACACACGAGCTACGTCAATGACAGACCTGGGGAAACGGACTTAAACGAGGACTAATATGCACAGGACTACAAGCAGGAAATGCAACACAATGGGTAAACGGAAGGATTCCACATGGGGTTACATTTTTGCTTCCTCCCAGCTCCCTGCCAAACAGTCCACATTTTTGCCCCTCCCAGCTCCCTGCCAGACAGTCCACATTTTTGCTTCCTCCCAGCTCCCTGCCAAACAGTCCACATTTTTGCCCCCTCCCAGCTCCCTGCCAGATAGTTCACATTTTTACTCCCTCTCAACTGATTGAGAAGCATTGGCTTAGAGGAACATGTCTAACCAACTGCTGTAAAGCAGTAAAAATCTTTGTTTTCAGTGTTCTTTTATTCTCTATGTATAAATTAACAATGGATAATTAGCTCTACATATCACATAATTGATTTGTTTGTTAGAGTGAAGTCTTGAGCGGACCTTAATATACATTTTAATATGACAAATGTAGCAAATGATTTTACCTGTTTCATCAACTTAATTGTTCTACTTAATTGGCATAATGACTTTTCCAAGCAGGAGTTCCCAGAATTCCCAGCAGTGCTCTAGAACATGAGTCTAATTAACTGAGGCTCTGTTGTTTTTTAATGGCTGCTGAACACCTCAACTATGACTGCCTCTCCATTCAGACATCAGAGCAACAAGTGGGCATGTTACAGAAAAACGGAGGTGGGAGAGAAAGCTTTCATTTAGCTGTGCAGCACAGGGAGCTTGGAAGGTCTTCTGAAGCATGAATGTTCTGAAGGACGTTTCAAGTGCAGGGTCTGTGTTCTTTGAAGGCAATGTGAGTTTATCTGCTGACTGAACGAAACTCAAGGAGACTGGAAAATAGAGAGAGGTTCATTAACGCCCAGAAGTTGAATGAACGCCTTGCTGGTCAAGATGTCTCATTCATAGCAGTTTCCAGGTAATGTCCATTGTGGAAGTTCATGCAAATTTGACAACAGGGGGAGGTTTAAGAGAGGAATACCTTGAGAAATGGCCTGTTTTTGTCCGTAACAAACTGTCTGTTTTTTGTTTATTTCAGCTGATCTGCGTTCCGGAAGCGTACGCACCTTGCACATGCACATTATTTCTCGTAATCTCATTTGTGTGGAAATATTACTTTTGTGAACAGCACATTAAGACTGCAGTCTGTAATCACAAAAAAACTACAGTTTTTGATCTGATATTTCGTCACACAAAAGAACACGTCTTGCATTAGATGACCAGATTTTTAACAGTGTAAGTCCGAGCTTCATTCCTGCACTTTCTGAAGTTGCAGAACCCACATGAGTGCAGACAATGAACATGCTCAGCTTCTTGTATGATGGACAAGAAATGAAACTGACTAGCTTGTTACGCAGTAGAATTGTTTATTTTCGTAAATAAGAATTTTCATACACTGTTGTAGGAGTATCCATAGAGTAATGACCAGTTTTTTTAAGTTACATTGTTTTAATTATATTTTTTAAAAACTGCTGTAGTATCCTTGTTTTACTCATTACAGTAAAGTTGATTTAATGTGATTTCACAAGTCTGAAGTTGTTCCCTTTAAATCTTGATAATATGCATCTTTCTTTCTTGTCTGTTGCTATGAAAAGACGCAATAAATCAGCAATTAGATCAGAATCAGACAATTTTCTTGAAAACCCAGCAATCAGAATCAGCCTTAAAGAATCATGATCGATCCATCCCTAGGAATGACCTTTGTGTTTCCGCTTTAGAAAGGCCATTCAATGTCAAATCTCACAATCCATTACTTTCCATGACATCTGTGCAGAAACCTCTTGCATTGTCCCAAATTTCTGAATTTTGAATCGAATTCCACTAAACCCTGGAATTGGCGCCATGGGCTAAATTTGAGGCTTAACATTTATGTTTAAATGTAGCTATTCATGTAGCTTATTTTTGATTAATGTCTGACCCACCTACAAGTCTAGGTTATTACCCACTTATCCACTTGCTATAAAATAATTCCTACCATCCAGAGCAAAAGACATCACTAATGATTATCCTAAAGGTCAAGTATTCAGCACCCATATTTATGACTGCCTGGCCCAATCTGACCTGTGTGACCCAAGAGGTGCTGGGACTGACCATGTGTCCCCTAGTACACATGCCAGGGGAGCATTAGAGGAGCCTCCGTTGCCATGGTAGCACTCCAGTTGTCATGGCAGCCAGAGGCACCCATATACATCACCAGAGATTCTGCACAGGGAATGATTTGTTTGGTTTTGATCGAGAGACTGATCCTGCAACAGTCTCCTCATCAGGGCAGGGGTGGGGGGACAGGATGGCTCATGTCTCAATAAATTAAAGTAAGAGTTTCTCTGAGAAATCATTCTCCACCTAGCAATTCCTTGGATGCTTCTACCCACAGTCACCTGCATAACTAAAAATCTGTTTCATACATCATAATATTCCAAAGTAGTACCTTTTTCCAGTGGCCAACTGAAGCATTCCTTTTTAACACTACTGTTGTATCACTAGTGAATCTGCACGGAAGTTACTAATGTGTTCAGTATGACAGGAGGAGTAAGCATCTGGATTGATGAATACTGTATTAAACATTGATTACAAGCTGCGAACAGCAGCATATGTGGAAGGGGTGTTTCAAAAATGTAAACAAATGAACATGCAAATAAAATATTTATGTCAATCTGGCCAGTGCACCTCAAAATTCCAGTTTGCTGGTTTAATAAACTTTTAACATTATTTTTGATTGATGGAGAAATTTTGTCCAAAAAAATCTACCATCTAAATTTCTGCTAATCCATTTAGCCATTTTCAGGGTATTACCCTCAGAGACAACACTGGATGACTGCAGTAATTAATCTCAGCTTTAAAAAAAGCTTTATGAAATTCAATCAATTACTTTGCACATTTTAATGAGAAGGAATCCATTTACAGGCTCCTGTCAGGCATCTCTGACCTCATCGTCTTTAACTGCCAAGAGTCTAAAGTAGCAACATACAGTTGAAAAAGTAAGTGAAGTTGTAAGAAAAATGTGTGAATATTGTGTATTTCTGCTTAAACTATAATGTGATAACATTGTACGAACCAATCATGCAGAAATCCAGGTAGTTCCAAAGGTTTCACGATTTTCATTTGATGAAGGTTTGAAAATTATATTAATACAATAAGGTTAAAGCCACTTGGTGCCAGCAAAAAGAGCCTTCACAAAACTGAAAGACTTCTCAGGGAACACCAGATAGGTCACGTGTTCCCGGCTCACTGCTCACATCTGGGCTCTGAGCAGAGCTAGTACTAGATAACTAGGATGTCTTATTGCTGATCACATGTCTTTAGTAGGTCCAGTGTCATTCCATTACCTACGTAAGTCCTTTCTCGGGTTACAGGGTAGAGAAACATTCACCTGTAATAAAAATGTAATAGTATAAAGCAGGTCCATGGAATGACACTGAGACAGAGAGAGTGAGAGAGAGAAAGAGAGAGAGAGTGTTACCAAGAGCAAGGGGCCAGATTCATTTGCAATACGTTTGCCAGTTTGTCTTCGGTCATTTTTGTGCTTTACCTGTCTCCCCTACCCATTTTATGCCAAGGCTACCTATGACATCTAGCCCATCCCATGCTACTCCTGTGTTGTGTGGACCTCCAAAGATAAGGTCATCTGGTGTAAATCTCATGAGGCGTGATCTTGCCCATCCCAATGGTTCTGCTAAGAGTCAGATGCTCAGAGCCCAGCGCATGATAGGGAGCTATGCATGGCTAACGGGACAGGGCAACGAAGGGAGGGCCAATGGCAGCTGTCATGGCGGCACCTCTGGGATGCACATGCGTGTGTCACTCCAGCCAGTGGGCAGGGAGGCGTATTCTTGGTGCAACTCAGCAACCGGAAGACGTACAGCAGCTGCCACTTCACCAGGACCACAGCTTCCTTTAAAATAGCTAGTCTCCTTGAGCAGGCATTGGGAGAAAGCTGGAACTTACTGCCTGAGTCACTGGCTGAAGTCTGGCTCCTCAAACTGGTGCACCCGTTCTCCATTGCTTCAGTCGTGGGTGTTACCCCTGCCTTTGTTTTCCTTAAGAGACACCTGAAGTTGGTGTTGCCCCTTTACCTCTGGGAATTTTCTCAAAAAACTCAGCCACTACAGATCTTTTGCTCTATATCCCACTGTTGTCTGACTGATTTTATTTAGATTAACCCTATAGCACAACACTGAGTTCGCCCTCAGTGAGTTAGGGATTTTTATATAGTTGCTTGAAAGTCCAAAGCTGCGTACCTTTACAGAAACGGCTCGTGCTTTTGTTTGGGAATATAGGCTGGCTTTCTGTCAGAGATAGTCACGCTATGAAAGACGCGAAGAGCCATTTCATTCAATCGAGCCCTGGATTGTGCGTGTGTGTTTTTTAAAGCATCAGAGTGCCCTCTCGTGGTAAGAAAAAATGTTGCTCGGTGTTCATGTTAAGTAGGATATTGTTATTTTGACGGTGAATATAGAACATCGTAATTTTTTTCCTAGGATTGACTATTATTTTTTAAAGCTTTTGCACAGAATTGCCGATCTGTCAAGTTACTTATGTTTTATGACTAGGCATAGCCGGGAAAATTCATGTGTTTATTAATTTTCTTTCTTGTTTATTTGACTTTAAAAATAAAAAAAAACACGTACACACTCATGAAAACCATGGCTGTTTGTAATAAAACCTGAACTCAAAGTGCTTTTTACAGATTTTCAACAATATGATGATTTTATAGGGGCAGTATGGTGGTTCACACTGCTGACTCACTCCTGCGTGACCAGGGTTTGAGGCTCTGCCAATGGCTCCATGCATGTGTACTTCATGTTCTCTCCATGTCATCGTAGGGTTTCCTCTGGGTTCTCTGGTCCTTCCCCACAATCTGAAAACATGCCAAGGTAAATTGAAGTTATCAAATTGCCTGTAGATGTGCATAAGTGACCGAATAGTGAGTGAGTGAGTACGCCCCGCAATGGGTTAACTCTTACACGCCGCTACAATAATTATGTCACTATGAGAAGTAACCCGACATGTGCCAGTGGGGTCAATTTGACCCCAGGGTAAGCATGCGAGTTAAATATGAAGAGAACACAAAGAGCAAAATCAACATAACAGATACGTTTCAGCAGCTATATTCCACCTACAGTTCAGCCTGGGTAATCCATCTGAAGCTAGGCAGGTTTGGGCCTGGCCAGTACTTGGATGCAAGCCCAACTATGGAAGCTGGGTTTCTGCTGGAGGAGGTGTTGGTGTGGCCAGCAGGGGGAGCCCATCT
Source organism: Cyphomyrus plagiostoma (assembly GCA_019775915.2). Lineage (NCBI taxonomy): Eukaryota > Metazoa > Chordata > Actinopteri > Osteoglossiformes > Mormyridae > Cyphomyrus > Cyphomyrus plagiostoma. Next base: position 21,016,942 of record JABFEA020000130.1, on the reverse strand, counting down.
TGTGGTCTGTGTGGGTCCTATTGCCCCAGTGCAGTGACGGCGGCACTGCAAAAATGACGCCGTCCTTCCGACGAGACGTAAAACCAAGGTCCTGACCCTTTGAGGTTAAAAAGATTCAGGGCTCCTAATCATCCCTATATCTAACCGGTGAATTCTCTCCTGCCCCTTCACCACCTGAGCTACG
>JABFEA020000130.1:20927115-20953224 GCA_019775915.2 Cyphomyrus plagiostoma | reverse complement strand
GGGGGAGGGGGGGCTGGTGACACAACTCCAGGGATGGGGATCTTCCAATCACAACGATGACCAAAATTAAAAGACTTGCGCAGCTGCAAACAGTCCGAGACGGTCAGCTGACGCTGTGACGCATGGGCATTCCAGAACAATCCAGAACTGTCCGATCTCTCAGAGGGCATGATTCAGCACGTAAGGACCATCTGCGGCTCTCCACTGGGACCGTGCCAAACTCGCCAATCCGCCAAGGTGAATGTGGGAGCCACTGTAAATGTAACAGCTGCCTTTGGCTCTTTAATATTTCAGTGGCCGCAGCGGTGACCGGTGCGCGGCTGTCCTGGTTTAGCTCCCTGCAAGGAGCCCCAACCCTGGACAGCAGACAGAGAAGTCCGAGGTTCTGCTTTTCGCTCGTTGTGGGGAATGAAGGCTTCCGACCGCAAGTGCACCAAAACTAAACAACTGCGGACGAACTTCCCCCGGAAATGTCACAAACCAGGTTCTCTCAGCGATCCCAAATCTGATGCCGCCAGCTTCACCTTCCGGACATATGAGTAGCTTTTCTATCTGTGGTGCATTTTGGGATCTTAATGCCGATGTCACTAGGTCACCGGTCACCTGAAAGGCCCTACGGAGTGAACGCACAAGCTTCCGTTTGAGAGACGTGTGCTAGCCATCGATGCTCTGTGACATTTGCACACGCCCTTTTTTGGTTTTCGTTTAACTTGTGTACTCGATTCAGGCGACATCAGAGATTGCGGTTTCTCCGGAAAGGCTTTGTGTGATCACCTTGGACGGCAGGCAGGATGTGAAAGGATCACATTTTAGGAATCCTAACGCCTCTCGACGCATCATCATGGCATTTGGTGGACATGGAGATCCCTGACCTTCCTCTGACATTATTCCTGAGTGTGATCACTTAATGTGCAGACCAAATAAACTGAGACGAGAAGCGCTTGCTTTGCTGCGGTCTTATATGAAGTGAATTCCAGCTGCCAAGGTGAATGCTGGGTGTTCGGGAGACTCATCGAGGCGTCAAAGTCCGACAGCTAGACAGTGTGTCCATACGGCCGAGATCCCTCCAGAAAAGTTAATGTCTTTTGTTCTGCTCTCATCAGTTTAATCTCCTGTGACAACTAAGGAAAGTTCTAGGCAGGACTGATACATGTTCATTCTTATCAATGGATTTCCAAAAAATACTCTAAAAGCATCTAGTAACAAAAATTATTTGTCAGCTAAGATACGAGGCAAGGATTCCAAGTTCTAGTTCCACCTCAGCGTGAACGTCTGGGCTGGACCACACTCGTCGTAGGCGAATGGTTACTAGAGTCAATATAATCCCTAACCAGGCCTCTCATGCTCTCTTCTAGTATTAAGAGCCTTTCCTTTTCTCCTACCTGTTTGTCCCTGTGCTCTGGCTCCTCACTTGCCAATTCAGGTCCACGTACAAAGAAGGGGAACTTCCTGTCATGCGTTGGACTTCCCACGATGCATTGGACGTCCCATGATGCATCGGACTTCTCCATCTGCATGGACGAATGCAGGAAGAACTATAAGGCATTAACAGATTACAGCTCTGAATTAAAATGTGTGTGTGTGGAACTGATGAGGCAGGGAGAATCCACATCTCTCCTAAGTGAATGTTAGTCACTCAGAAACAAATCCTCCATTTGCCGTCAAAAGCAACGCGGATGTTTATTCAGTAATAATGATTAATCCGAGCCGCGTATTACGTCTTTCTCTTCATGGCGGAAGGCAGATACATGCTAAACTATCGTTTAATTATTAGTCTGGCGTTTCGGAGCAGAACCAAGATGACCTCATCGTGGATTGTCCAGGCCAAAGCCTGCCCATGCCTGGCCCTCAGCGTGAGCGGCGGGCGCGTGGGCATGTGCCGGGGGGAGACCCCAAGACTGCCAGGCTGTGGTCCAGCGGCTCAGCCTAGCCTGCCCACTTCAGCGCAGACTAGAATGCTGCTTTATTTTCTTAATCGTATTTTTGGTTTGACACTCTCCTTGCATTTTGAGAGCACAGATGCATAGCAGATAGTGTCATTTTAGCTTGAGTCCTGTGCCCTGCCTTGGATTCTTTTTTTCCACGACTTTTCTATGCATGTTTCCCCCCAAAGATACTTAAGGGCAAACAATGCTTACGACCGACCAGCCCAATAACATCTTCCCTCTCCTCCCGACGCACTAATAGGTGACACAGTGCATACAGCTCTGCTCTAGGCCCCCCCTCGCATCGCCTTTGATGTGGCCTGTGACTCTGGGTTTGCCGCAGTCACTGGGTTTAGCTTGAGATTGCCAGGTCGATGCCGAAAGAACTGATCTTCACCGCGCTCCCCGATTGGCCTGGCGGCGGGGGGGGGGCGTGGCTGGTGGCTGAAGATCAAAGCAGGCATTCCGAAGGTGTGCGCGGGCAAGAAATAGCCATGAGGATGGGCAAGAGAGAAAGGCAAGGAAGGGTATCCAGAGAGGTAAGAAATGCCAACCTCGTCCAGACAAAAGATGAAAACCTGGAGGAACATCTACGTCAAGTAAACTGAGCAGAATCACCTTGGGTAAACTGCCTTGGGTAGAGTGCCTGCCCCAAAACGACGAATAAGCCACATGACGGTGCGTCCAAAACAAACCATCGCCGCTTCCCCCCCACCCCCAGCTTCCTTCGCTTGTCTATTTATACTGAGCCGTTCACCAGGCGGCAGCTGATAATTTTAGACGCAACGTTGCGTGAAGAGCCATACCATACGAGAGAAGCGACTTGGCCTCATCCAGGTCAAAGCCCCAATATGCCATGGGGGGGGGGGACTTACAGGGTAGACATCTGACAACTCACCCCCCCCCACCCCACTTTTGGTAATCACAGGTATTTTTTCGGTCAGCTTGCAGAAGGTTCTAGAAGGTTCTGTGATGGAGCGAGTGACCCAAGTGGTGGAGAGTCCAATAAAACCCACTGGAAGGTCACATAAACAAGTGAAATCTGGGGATTCAAGCGACAGCTGGCCCCCACCAATAAGAAAGGCGACGTTCTGTGTGGCGGAGTACAAATGTACAAGCCTGCAGCCTTCCACGTATCGCTTCCTGTGTAGCGTCACCAAGCAGAGAGAGCGGTGACAGGCCACTGCGATGCGTCACACTTCGCTCTCCTCGGAAGTAGGCCAGCGGCAGAACTGCAAATTCAACTTTCACACCCCCGCCCTACAAAGTTTCAACCAACAAAATATTAAACAGAGGTATTTACACACTGGCTGCAAACGAGGTCAGACGGAGACAACATGCGCAAGAGTTACAAATATTTGGTTTTGGCACTTGGAAGATGGCGACGGCACGGAAACGTCAGGCCGGTCGCTGTGGGATTGCTTACCTTTACATTTTCTCTAAGAGGACCTCTCTAGTGGGATTACATGACAATATAAATAAAATAAGATCTTACATGTGCACATACTTTACCACCCTCCTGTCCGCCCTCGGCCCTTTAAGCTTTTGTGCACTTTCATAATTTTTTTTCACCTAAAGCACACAGAAAATAAGCTTCACCATGAGTCACTGTTAGCTGGTCCTGCCGGTTTTAACTTCATTCACCAGCGTCATCAAAACTTTGTCCCCCCCCGTTCCAATTACTGTCCATAAGGCATAAATTAAGAGGCACCCTGTGGCCCCTGTATCGCTCTACATCTCTCTCCCAAAATGCTTTGTGTTGTCCAGCATCCTGCCGACTGCTTTCCATGGTGATGAGTCAATTCTTCTCACCCCCCCCAACACAGGGAGCTTTGTCTTTGGCTGGCGTCCCACTGCCTCGCTTTTTGGTGCACAAGTGCAACAACCCACTGTCCCAGGCCACTGGTGGGATCTCCAACCCGGGATGGCGATAGGGTCTTAAAACATGTGCACAATCGCAGACCGCGAAACACTGACCGCATTCGTATACAAACCTGTCCCTCGTGTTTTCCTCTTTTTCAGGTCATCAGTGCTATATTATTGCTTGCTTATGAAAGGTAGTACGCCCTGTTAATATTGGCACTGCATCCGTTAATAATCAGAATGATAAAACAATTGCCTGAAACTGATAGCCTGATGGATGGCAGTATAATGTAACAGGCCACCCCTTCATTTATTGTACATGTGTGAGATAATTCCTAAGACTTGTACAGATGACAGTACAGAGGTGTCGCGAAGCAGAACAGCGACCACCTTGGTTCGGAAACATAATAGCAGGTTTCTGTGCGTCTTATCAACTGTGCGCAGCAATTTTAAATCCGCCCATCTATTCTGAGAAACTGCAGGAATAGAGAAAGTAGTTATTTGCGTTTAATAACACAGTTTTCAAATAATACACGCACATTAACCAGGAGCAACAGTCGTTAAAGCCGTTATCTTTCTTGCGTTAAACGGTTACAGAGAAATCGATTTGGGGTTGTACTATGATACGCATGCAGACGCCCATACAAATTCTGTTACTATATATTCAGATAAAGCCACGTAAACATCTTTCCTTCCAAACTACTATAACAACTGATACATGGTGATACGGAGAATCCTGTTTTATTTGCCGTTTTTAAACAGTATATTTAAATAAAATCTACCGTAAATCAATACATGTTTATGACGTTTTGTGCGTGTGTTTGGACACCCCCGATATACAAACTGTACATGTAACACTCACGGTGTCATGGGAAAATTAATACGCACTCCCAATAAGAACTGCGTAACATCCCTTCGCCACCGCCAGGTTTTTACCGATTAATTTACACCCCGCCTCCCTCTGTGCAACATCGCAGTCCAGTGCAGTTTTTGAAAAGACTCTATCGGTTTTTATTGCTATATTGTTATTATTACTATCATTATCAATTGCAACAGATCCTACGCTTTACTTTTGCCTAACCGAGCAGTTGTCCTGGTTGCCGGTACCTAAGCGCAGATGAAATACCGCACGTATCCGAGCGTTTGGCCGACGGTCTTCTCTCTGACGCAGTGCTCTTTATATAAGCCGTAAGACGGCAAGTCAGCAAGCGCCACCAAGAAGCCAGCAAGCTGGCGTCGCAGTCACACATCCCGCATGCATGAGATACTGGCAGAAACCCGAATAAAGCCAAATTACTACTCTATTAGTACCTTAAGGATGAGTGGATTAAACGCGTGTGACGTATGTGTGCACCTTTGGCGTCGTAGTGATAAACAGAATTTAAACATTTCCCCCTACAAATAAAAACACTACTTACATGTATAAACAGGTTCACTGGAGACCACTGTGGATCAGGCGATGGATTTTTAAGAACCTGGTCTATCACCCCAATTCTGACTCATCACACCGATTCCCACTATTGCCAATCCCGAATAATAACACTCTATGCCTTATCACCGATTACTATGCCCCCGTCCCGAGTGCCTCTCTCCCTTCCCTAAACGATTTTTCCACAGCGCGTCATATCAGGTCACACCCCCATCGCCACGCCCCCGCATTGCGATTGGCGGACGCGCGGCGGGGATTCTGACTCTGACGTCAGCGTCACATGTGACTGACGCGTGTTTACAAACATTGGACGGGATCACGTGGCGCTGAAATCAGCTTACCGAAAATCGCCGGGTCGGCTGCACCTGAGAAAGAGAGAGACAAAAAAAAAAAATCAAACAAAATAAAATAAGAACAAATATTACGTTTCATTGAACGAAAGGTGTAAGCAAGACCTACAATGCGAAGTAATAATCCTTTTTACATATGTCGCAAAAAATGTCGTATGAGGCATATGTATATATGTGTCGTCGGATATAAATTGTGCAGACTTTTCTGCGTGGTCCTTGGAAAGCATCCGATGATGCGCTAAAATGAAACTCATGTCCTTCGTCGATTGGTTGAAATTTGCGTTAATATACACGACAGAACACGATCTGGATTTTTTTAAAAACAAATCATAGAAATGTATAGCTTAACTGTGTTTGATAATGTTAATGATACCAAGTAATTGTTTTAGGTTTTTTTTTTCTCTGAGAATATAATATTAACTTTTCACATGTTTTGGAGTTTATAATATCGTTAAGTCAGATTTTGATGGAATTTACCACCTTGTTTCATTTTTAAAGACAACACCGTTCCATTTTGTTCTGCACGTGAGAACCTGCCAGCGCGATGCGGAGTAGGAAGTCCTTGACAATCGGAAAATGCTTTTAGCCGTATCAAAAATGAAATACATTAAATTAATGTATTTAGGCTATTAATAGTATAACGGAAAGGTTATAACTAAAATGTGAAAAGTGTTGAATGAGAAATGGCAATAAGTAGATTTTTTAAGCACCTGTATTTTATAATGCTGGATTTTGATGCTGGTCTGTTTTTTACCGTTTTATCTTCAACTTATTGAAATGTTACCTTGAAGCTGAACTTACCTGATTTATCAGTAGTTTGTCTATGACTTAATTCTAGCTAGTGAAGCGTGTTTGATGCAAAACTTTTGCACACAACGCAGAACAAGTAAACACAACAGGAACTACGACACCTACGCAAAGCAAATGACCAAAATATTTTAAAACCCACAATACAAGACACAGCAGAACACAAGTCATACAGGTAGGCTCATACTGTGCTTTTGCAAATAATTCAGGTCACCACTAAACGCTAAAAAGGTCACTGACAGCGACTGACCCCGATCCCTAGCACATGAACCTCCCGCAGGTTGGGCATGTGGGAGAGACAGTAAGTGTAGCAGGACAATGAGTGTCGTTGATCCCCTGAAATCCAATGAGTGAATGGAAAGAACTGCTGGAGATCGGATATTAATCAATAATAGGCAGATGACAATTGAAAGAACTAAGGACAGACAAAATGACTCTTTTCAGTTTGAGTCAGTTCATCTATAAGAATCATTCTGAATCGTTCACCAGCTTGTTCAGTCACACTTTCAGTGTTCAGTTTAAGTTGCATAAAATAGTTTTGAAACATTTGTGCGCCGATATGTCAAAATATTGCCTATTATTTAGGCGAAATGGTGCTAAGAAGTAACTTAAATACTATTAATAAGTTGTGTGAGAAAAATGACATTTGTTGAAGTCTTGGCAACATTGTACCATAGCGACCATTCCAAACGCTAACGAAGCTTGGTTAAAATCGTTTTAAAATCCAAATGCAGCATCCAGAAATACAGTCACGGCCAAAATTTTTGGCACTCCTGAAATTTTTCCAGAAAATCAAGTATTTCTCACAGAGAAGTATTGCATTAACACATGTTTTGCTACACACATGTTTATTCTCTTTGTGTGTATTGTAACAAAACAAAAACAGGAGGAAAAAAAGCTAATTTGACATAATGTCACACAAAACTCCAAAAATGGGATGGACAAAATTATTGGCACCCTTAACTTAATATTTGGTTGCACACCCTTTGGAAAAAATAACTGAAATCAGTCGCCTCCTATAACCATCAATAAGCTTCTTACACCTCTCACCCAGAATTTTGGACCACTCTTCCTTTGCAAACTGCTCCAGGTCTCTCATATTGGAAGGGCGCCTTTTCCCAACAGCAATCTCTCCACAGGTGTTCAATGGGATTTAGATCTAGGCTCATTGCTGGCCACTTCAGAATTCTCCAGTGCTTTGTTGCCATCCATTTCTGGGTGCTTTTTGAAGTATGTTTGGGGTCATTGTCCTGCTGGAAGACCCAAGATCTCGAACGCAAACCCATCTTTCTGACACTGGGCCCTACAGTGTGACCCAAAATCCTTTGATAATCCTGAGATTTTATGATGCCTTGCACACAGTCACGGCACCCAGTGCCAGAGGCAGCAAAACAACCCCAAAACATCATTGAACTGTAGGTTCTTTTCTTTGTAAGCCTCATTACGTTTTCGGTAAACAGTACACTGATGTGCTTTACCAAAAAGCTCTATCTTGGTCTCATCTGTCCACAAGACATTTTCCCAGAAGGATTTTGGCTTACTCAAGTACATTTTGGCAAACTGTAGTCTTCCTTTTTTATGTCTCCGTGTCAGCAGTGGGGTCCTCCTGGGTCTCCTGCCATAGCGTTTCATTTCATTTAAACGTCGGATAGTACGCGCTGACATTGATGCTCCCTGAGCCTGCAGGATAGCTTGAATTTCTTTGGAGCTTGTTTGGTGCTGCTTATCCACCATCCGGACTGTCCTGCGTTGCAACCTTTCATCAATATTTCTCTTCTGTCCAAGCCCAGGGAGATTAGCTACAGTGCCATGGGTTGCAAACTTCTTGATAATGTTGCGCACTGTGGACAAAGGCAAATCTAGATCTCTGGAGATGGACTTGTAACCTTGAGATTGGTTAAAATGAGATTGGTTTTGGTTCTCGGGTCCTCACACAGTTCACTTTTCCTCTTTCTGTTGTCCATGCTTAGTGTGAAGACTGAACTTCTTTCCTTTTTATCTGCTTTCAGGTGTGATTTTTATATTGCCCACACCTGTTGCTTGACCCAGGTGAGTTTAAAGGAGCATCACATGCTTATTTATCCGCAATTTTGAAAGGGTGCCAATAATTTTGTCCAGCCCGTTTTTGGAGTTTTGTGTGACATTATGTCAAATTTGCTTTTTTTTCCTCCTGTTTTTGTTTTGTTCCAATACACACGAAGAGACTAAACATGTGTATAGCAAAACATGTGTTAATGCAATACTTTTCTGTGAGAAATACTCGATTTTCTGGAAAAATTTCAGGGGTGCCAACAATTTTGGCCATGACTGTACATGTAGGCTATTAAACTACACCAGTGGATGGTGTATTTCAGTCACGACCGAAGCGCATGTCTCTCATTCACTCAAAACCAGAATGAGAGACCCAAAGGAGTGGACCGATTAGGTGAGTGAGTGGTAAACGAGGGACTCTCTCTTTCACCCACTCGCTCACTAACTTGTTCAGAACGAGGGACCCTAAGGCAGGGATGTGAAACTGCAGTCCTTGAGGACCAGAGCCCTGTGTAGCTTAGTTCTTTCCTTGTTCCTGCAAAAATGATTCAGCTCGAAAGCTGTGTGGTAATTAGCACAAGGCGTTGCATCAGGTGTTAAATGAGGGGAAACCCAAAAATGTGCAGGGCTCCAGCCCCCCAGGACTGCAGTTTGACACCCCTGTGCTATGGAGTGACTGAGCTGGTGAATGAGTGGGTGAATAGCTGTTTGTATCCATTCAGTCCCAGGTTTAGTTTCCAGCCAATCATATACTTGCTTACAGCATGCCCTTATATGTCTCACTGGCTCTCACTGGCCGAAGTCTAGGAGGGAAGCAGCATCCATGCCGTATTTCTGAGCACAAGTGAAAGGAAACGAAGGAAAAGAATGAATCTTTGGAGGGAAGTGAACTCGAGCTACACAATTTGGAAGAACAAATTATTTGTGTCAGATATCCAGCTCCTCCTAGTCATTATTACAGTTGGATAGAACTGTAAAATTTGTGGCACTACAAGCTAAGTGTGAGATTGAACCCAAATTCTTACAGTCAATGCCAGAGGGCTGGTCCTGAAATTAGGCCCGAAAGTGTACTAGCACAATACTTTTGAAGAGAATGTTACAACATTCAAGCATCAGTTACCTTTGTTAGGTAATTGCCAGTGTGGGTAAATACTACTGTCTGGATGCAAAGAAGTAAATCAAAACTAAGGACAACGCTATCTTAAAAGGGCAAAGTATTAGCATTTCAAACTATATGAATTATTATTTACCGCATCTTTGAAATTCAACTTCAAATCTTTGCTTACCAGGCATCCTTGAAAACAATTAAATAAGTGCAGGTTACAGCAGTAAAAACATTTTAATAATCGAAATGAAATTTTTTCCAAAAAGCCTAACACAAAAAAGCAACGTAAGCATGTAAATAAGTTTTAACTTTTATTTATCCATATGTCCAACTTACGTAGAATTTGACTTATGTACGAGTGGAACAAGTTGAGACCTGCCTGCACTGTATTTATATTACGTTATCTTCCTTATGTAGTTTGTTTTTGTATTTTCCTGCTGTAACTCATGTAATTTCAGAATTAATGAAATTTTGTATCTGAGCTGGAGTTTGCATGTTCTCCGCGTGTCGTCGTGGGGTTTCCTCCGGGTACTCCGGTTCCCCCCACAGTCCAAAAACATGCTGAGGCTGATTGGAGTTGCCGAATTGCCCGTAGGTATGCATGTGTGAGTGACTGGTGTGTGAGTGTGCCCTGTGATGGGCTGGCCCCCCATCCAGGGTTGTTCCCTGCCTCGTGCTTCTGGGATAGGCTCCGGACCCCCCGCGACCCAGTAGGATAAGCAGTTTGGAAAATGGATGGATGGATGGATGTATCTGAGCTTGGATTTCACTGTGATGCAATACCTCCCTATCTGCAGCAGAGGGTGCTGTTACCCAAGACTATTAACAAAAATGAGAAAATATTTGTAATGGAATTTCTAAGGGAATATTATACGATTCTAAACCTAAGGCTATGCTCGTTAACGGCTAAGTCGGAGCTTTACAACGTTAAATGCTTCTGACATTTTATTAGATTCTTTGTAACAGACAAGGTATCTGCATTGCGTACATTTCTTTTGTCTGAGACACTTTCATGCAAATCGATATGACCAGCTTACAGAAAAGTGTACAGCTCTGAATGATTTCACCAGAAGAATTAATTTTGTTTCTAGGTTAACCTTCTTCACTTGCACACTCTCCCATCTGAAATATTCTCTTTTGGTAACAAAGTTTGCCAAACACTTTGCAAGTGTTTTCTTATTTTTAAATTCTTTAATCGTAGATCACATCTGATTTACACACTCCTAAAGCAGCATAGGTTGCTAAGGGGTGACACAAGAGAGACCAGCGTCTTTTCAAATATGAAAAGACAAACTTAGTTTGCATGTGTTCTCCTTTGTTGGAACAGACCAATTTGTCTCTCTGACCCATAACACCATTTCCTTGATAAATAAAGAGGACAGTATTTCAGTGTGGGATTTTCTGCTTTTCAGAAGCGTAGACAATTGAACCATGCCTTCAACTATTACATTTCCTGAGACTGGACTTTGAGGGTTTCTCCTGCAGGCCAAATTTGATCCCCACTGCCTATTTGGGGAAAACTGCTTTGGGGTTTGAAGAAGCAGGATAATATGATACTCTAGCCTTAGATTAAAGAATATGAGGCTACTGTCTTGAAATTTGACGAAAGAAGCAGAAAAGGTGCCACATCACTAGATAGACAAATGAACTTGTTTTCATTTGGTCGTCCGCCCTGGAAATGGTCGGGTTAGGGTCAGGCTTAGGGTTAGGGTTAGGCTTAGCGGAACAAATATTGACCCGTTATATTGTCTAGGTCCTCTGTTCATTAGAGCTTAATTATGCCCCTGCTTCAAGCTTACGGATCTACTTCTGATCCGTTTGCTGAAGATGCATTTTAAAACCAAGTGTAAACAGGACCTGGGTGTGTGGACAGATGCTTGTTATGATGGTCATGTGTCATCCGTACAAGAAATACATATGGATATTAGAAAGTGACCCAAATGGAAGCAGGTACAACCCGTACTCTGTATGAGTATATTGTGTTCAGAAATGCAACTCGTGTTTCTGTGCTTCAACACTGATGCTGTAGGCAGACTTTCTGTTCAAGTATCCAGAACAGAAATTGTGACTCCTTATTCACCCTCTCTCTAGCTCCATTAGTGAGTGCTTTGATGCACACACCCTCACCTGACACAAAGAACAACAACAACAACAATACTACTACTACTACTGATAATAATAATAATAATAATAATAATAATAATAATAATAAAATAATCACGTACCAAGTTAAAAAGTTAACAACTTGAGTATTTAAATGAGAAGCTAACCCTGCAAACCCATTAATCTACACTACAGACCCCTGGATGTGTTTGTGTGGAGACAGTTTTGGAATGTTTTTAATTACTCACGATTATGGAGATTTACGTGCAACTTGTTATGCAACAGTGAGGCTGTTACTTATTTATGTACTTACATATTTATTTATTTATTTTTGTCGTTGTACGCAAGCGATGTTCCCATGAGAGTGGTAACCCAGAAATGTTTCTGCAGAGTCTTTTGGGTAGTTTTACATTCTTCTTGTGTAATTGTCTCCGTACGGCTTCTCAAACGAAAAGTTTAGGAGGAGATTATCCCAGCAGCAAAGATACTTCTCCTCCCGATGATTTCTCCAGAGACTCACCCCAGCCACAAAAAGCACAGATCTGGGCAGTAACACTTTCCTTTGGGGGTTTCCTTACTGCTGCCTTTCAGTAAAATTTGACATCATCATGGCCTGTTTTTAATTTTTGGGACCTACTTCTCCTTCTCTTGTTATTGCAAGAGATTAACATGCATCCAGCCGTCCATTTGTTAGCAGGCACTCGAGGACGAGTGAGAAAAGCTTGGAGTTCAACATACTCGGTGTCCCTGGGGCAACTGAGATTAAGGGCCTTTCTCAAGGGCCCAATGTTGATTGAATTGTTCTGCCAGCTACAGGATTTGAACTTGTGCCCTTTCAGACACAGTCTCATATTCCGAACCTGCTGAGTTACACTCTGCCCCAGTGCTACAGCGAGGAAGGGGGCATTTTTGCCCTTCAGAAGGACAGACACCGAGCCAAGGTCTGGTTTTTAGTCACCATCAGTGCCATGACTCATGCCTGGTGAAGCTGGCAAGCAGGCAGTGCCCGCTGTGACTCATCAAGCGCGATGTCTCATCCCTCCCGCGGTGATCGTAAAGGCCAGGAAAGAAATACGGGGAGCCTGGGATGGCAGTAAGTCAAAAGTTATGCGTGTTTTTTTCCCGCCCCTTTGCACGTTCTAGTAATCGCTTAAGTTGTACTACCACCGGCGATTTACTAATTAGTTATTTTCATCAGAATTTTTTGAATGCTGGTGCTTCACCATTACAGAAACAGGACGTAAACCATGCTTAATAGGGTCAATTTGCCTTTGGGTTTATACTTGAAACATTTAGTGCAGCCCAGTCGTACTGCTGTCACATGGCCGTAATGATGACAAGCTTGTGTGCTACTTGAAGATGTTTCCTCTTGGGCAACTCAAGAAGGTTACAGTTATGGAGCTCTCTGACCTTCTTTGAGATGAAAGATGTTCTTTCCTTAGGTAACCCCAGCCTGTTATATATGTATTGTGTACAACTGGATATTTTGACTCAATTAATTCACCAATCAATGAGCCCTGGATTAGCTGAGGCAGGCATGGAGGTGATGCAGATAAGTGTAGACTGAGGATATGAGGAACATGGAGAAACAAGGGTAAGAAAACTCATAGTGCGTGGTATCAAAGTATACCATCAATAGCAAACTGGGGTCTGTACAACAAAGCGCGGTTACTGGCTTATCGGGGTAACTTGTCGGATTTAAGGTAGTATGGGCAAAGTGTAAGTGAACCAATATGAAGTCCATTTAAACTGTGGTACCTTAAGTCCGACAAGTTAACCCAATAAGCCAGTAACTCCGCTTCGTAGTACAGGCCACTGGTTTTAATAAAATTATGACCAGGTTAAGCTGGTTGGTGACAGACAGAGTATGATAACAACACCTACTGTGGGTTTCAAAACTATAGATCACCCATCGATGGCCAGAGAGGATCGGTGACCCAATAGATGGTATGATCAGTATGTTATGGCGGAGAATGACAGAAGAGACAATCTACAGAGCTGCTTGTAGACAAGGGGTTTTACTGGAACTGACAAACAAGAAATGAAGGGACCAGAAGGGGTGAAAACAAAGCCAGGGAAAAACTGGAATGCAACAGGATAAACTGAACACGTGGAGAACAATCAACAAACAGCTTGCCGGAACCACATGTAAGGAACATGCAGGAACAAATGCAGGAAATACAGGCGACATGCAGGAATCAAATGCACAGAGCGTACAGCAAACAGAACTAATGTAAAGATTAACTGAGAAAAACAGGAAGGGCAGGCAGTTAAATTCACAAATAATGAGAGCTTCATCAAGGCATAGGTGACAGATATTATTAAATCAACCAGAACACTAAGGACAGTGATTAACAAGTAACAAGTAAGAGTAACCAATAATCACTACAGACTCAAACACTAGGAAAAACTAGTGTACCAGAACATTACAACAGGGAGCACAATCAAGGAACTGTAACAGAAATACATCAATACGTAAATAACCAGCGATATACAAAAAACAAATGTTTAATTATACACATAGAACCTGCAACAAAGGCCCACTCAGTCCATTAAGCCATACGGTGGACTGGGGAACAGGAGAACACATTAGGAGGTATGACCAAATGGAATGGCCAGTGACACCCGCTGGCCGGACAGGGAACTGACATACAGAAGAAAATCAGGCAGTCGGATCTGGGCAGGCGCCCTATCATTCAGTCAGTTAGTAAATTGCATTAATTATTAGCTGATTACAAGATGTACAGACTTAAAGAGCTGAAGTTTATTGATTCTCTAACTGGCCTGAAGCACCAAGTGAGTACAAAAGGCATGATGTCATGCGGAACAGATTCTGAGGAAGCCATTGGAGTTTTTACTATGGAAAGCGAAGCCTGGAAATTATTTTCTGCTACAAAAGTGGACTTACTGTGCTCTCTCCCCAAATTAAAGCTGAATGTAGACCTTTATAATGTGTGTGGTGTTACAGTGATGTCACTATGTTTTGCCACAACATCTTTAATAACAAGTGGCCTAGTGAATCTGTGGGTAGTGATATTAATTCACAGTTTACAGGTGGGGTTTCAAATGAGCCCCTACACTGCATCTGTCCACTTTGTTTGTTGGCTCTATGCCGTGTGGAGGTGCGTTCTTCGATGCACAATTCAGTGATATTCAGCTTGTAAACCGGTGTCTCCAAATTTCCCACAATGTCTGAATAAGCCGTGCAGTCGACTGGCATCGAGAACCCTTTCCCTTGTACCCTCTGTTTTAATCAAGGTAAGTGGTTAGAATATAGATTGTATAAGGAATGATATAATTGTGTTGTTAGTCGTTGTGGTCTTTCTGTGCTCTGTGTGTGTGTGTGTGTGTGTGTGTGTGTGTGTGTGTGTGTGTTCAGAGCCTGAAGGTCAGTTGTCCTGGCAGACACCATAGCCACATTCTGCAGAACCTCCAGTGCCACTCAGAGGTCCTCAGTGACACAGATTGCAGATGCAATTCCCTGCCAGCCCTGTACTGTGTATGTGGTTATGAAAGATAGCCGAGTAGAATGATAATAGCAGTAATGGGCAAATCTTTACAAATAATCTTAATCATACTTTGCACGCATTACTAAAAAAGGAGAAGCAGCCATGCTGGCTTGATGCAGCTTCACGGCAGCATCTGTGTTCTCCTGCCTAGAGTCTGAGGCTCTCCTGCTGCATTTAATCACCATTTTCGTTTAGGACGTTCTGTGTGAGTCTGCCTAACTAATGGAAGTTTATTGCCTAAGAAAATTGGACACATGTGCTTAAATGGGTGTGGCTTTTAAAATTGTCAGGGATTCATATTGGTAGAAACCAAGTCGTGAGAATATCATTGATGAACAAAATTGGGTCCTGCAGCGCAGGAGACCACTGTCCATGTCAGTCAGGTCTGCTTGCGGTCGGGAGCCAATTAGAGCTGATTTGATTCATTCTCATAAGGCAAGAAGGGAATGTCAGGATTTAGTCCTCGTCCCGCACGACACAACTTCTTAGACTTCATCAGGTCAACTTTGAGCTGTTCCTGCCTGGGACACGAATACTAACGCAAACAGAAAAATGGATCATTCTTCTGTTAAATGATGTCATTATGGTTCATGTTCCCTGAAGCTCACAAAACGGCTGCTGACCGGTTACCTTTAGTTTACAGCACCGTTTTCTATAAACGCACAGAAAACATTGTAATGACATGATTCCAGGAAAGTGGGCTGTTTCCGGGATTCTGGAATCAATAAATTTGTCACCAAGAATTACACTTCATTCAAAATGACTTAGATGAGACACCTTATACTTAGCAGTATAAACTTATACTTTGTATGCTGTGCTCATAAACACCGGAAAGAGGAACAACAAGGGGCCAGGAGACCATTCAGTCAAGCCAAGCTAAACAGAATGGACAGAGAAATGAAGAATCAATATTCACATAAGTGTGACATAAATGTAACGGCCCCTCCATGCTCATCAGTCATTTCAGGTCATTTGCGGCATGCACTCAGCATATATAAAAGAAGAGAGATTTTAAGTTTTAAGTTTTAAATTTTATTACTATTATTAGCGAGACGAAGCTTATATGACGCTGGTAAAATTCCATGGTTTAATAAAGTCTCTGCTGGCGAAACAGTGGTTATAAAAAGGATATCAGTGGCCGTGGGGATTGGCCCGCGTGACTGTGAGAGTTTGAAGTTGTGCTGCTTTGCCTATTGGCACAGCCAGCTGTTAAGTGAGGGGCAGAGCTGCTCTGAAGTCCACCTAAGGCACCGGACAGAGTTTAGCTTCTGCTTTCAGATCAGAGAACCTTTACTAGCAGCTGCTCCTTACACTGATTATACTGATGGGGGATCAGTCCTATTTATGGGGCTACAGGGACATATGAAGTGTTTGAAGATGCGGCCTGGTTTAAAATCTCGAGGAGATTTGTCAGGACTCAGTGTGAGGACGTCCCTTCACTTGAAATCCAAGTGTCTACTTAAAGCTGAATGTAATACCTGAGGTGTCCCAATTTGAGTGTGCATACGAACACTACGCTTTTCTTGCATGTCACTAGGTGTGGTCACCTTGATCCTTGCGGGCTAGAAAAACTGGGTTCCTGTTACGAACCTGACAGTCTGGATTCCATATACATATTAACACTATCAGTGAACAACCAGACATTACAAGTTGAATTACAGAGTGCAGCCATTTTGTCTGTTCCAGCTCTCATTAGACCACGTGACAGACATGTGAGTACGATAGCCAATGAAAATGGTGGAAAGAGCTAACTGCCTTCTTTAGTCAATTTAGTCAATTCCCATTCTTTTCAATAAGGACATTAGTTGATACAGTATCAGTCATTCTTGCAGTGAAGGAGTTTTATTTACCTCTCACATGGCACAGTGCTTAAGGGTAGTAAAATTCTTTTTGCTCAAATTCCAGGAGTAACCCAGCCGTTATGCCCCAATCAACGATTGTAGGTACACCACTATATCCAGGACTGACAAAACAATTTTTGTGAATTTTTACTGTTCAAGAACATACTCACCCTGTCTTTTACACGTTTATACATTTGTCCTTTTCGCACACAAATTTGTTTTCATTCCAATTGGACAGATTTCCTCCGGGTTTTGTTTTTATTGGCAGTATCAGATCCGCCAGATATTGCCAGATAATTGTGACAACTCTTGGTGGTTTATTAATGATCTACTGTAAGTATAGAAACAAAGAACAGAAAACCGGCATCTTTGCTCATGTAACTATTAGAATGATGTAAATGGATAACGAGAAAGGAGGCTAATAAAGAAGATGACTTGAATATGAAAATAAGTAACGTACTTTGGAAACAAATATACAACTTGAAGAAGTGTAAGGGATTACAATTTCTTTGCTGTTATTAATGGAATGGGGTTGGCTATTATTATCATCACAGATGTTAGCTTTTAATGATTAGAGCCATTCATGTTTATAGCAAGGCCAGATGCAATGACTCTCCTGGTTCAATACTGACGACAGCGCCTCCTACAGGTCGAGACCCACAGCTGCTGATTAGTATCTGCAGGTATTGTACATTGCACCTGCAGGTGGGTTGCTCTGATGTTGTGTGTATGTATGTGTGCATTAGTCTTTTGTGTGCTGAGGAGGGTGTGTTTGTTTTCTGAGGGGAGGGGCCGGGGTGAGAGGCGAAACATCTGGCCACGTTCCAGCCAGTCCTCACAGCTCTGTGTCGGCCATGGGGGACTTGGCGGTCTGGTGTCCATTGGTAGGAGGTGGCTGGCATTTTCCACCATCAGGGGACTCTCCGTTGATGCTGGGCTTTGGGGCCTGGGGCCCCTGTGGCTGCAGGGGGGCCACAGACACCAGGGTGTTTCCCTGGTTCTCTTCATCCACCTGGAAGTTCTCGTCGGCCTGTGGACACACACGCACATGTCACGAACGTGGGCTCCCAGTTATTGCTGTGATAGGAACAGATATTTATTATTGCTGTGGCTGAAAGGCAGCATTAAAGAGCACTTTGGGAGTCCTCGAGAAAGCAATGATGTCATGCCAAAGTTGCATAATCATCAGCTAAATCACGGAATTAGTGCTGGCATCACTTTAGAGCATTTAAATGCTTAGCACGCGCCTTTACCTGGATCGATTTACTCTTTTTATGGTTTAACCTGTTCATGAAATGCGGTGGGTTAGGGTGTTTGTGGCTGAGGCCTTGTGAGGCCTAAAGGTGGCCAACTGTGATGACAGCAGGAGCCCACGAGGCTGAGGAAAATCGCGGTAATTCTCACTGCCGCCAGCTGGCCGCCGACCAGCTGGAACGCTGAGGCAAATGCTCTAGTATGCAGAGCTCACAGAAAGTCCTGGGGCGGCTGCTTAATTTGGTAAAATTGCTGCAAATCTATCGGTTTCATAACATAAGTCCATTGATAAGCGATGTTTAACATATCCGGGCATGTCTTCCACACAGACATTTTGTTTTTATTGTCATCTGCTTTTTGACAGACTCATTCAGTTCTTCAGTTCTTGTCATACTGCTATTAATTGCAGCTGCCGTCACTGACTCCCATAGGGCCACCAAACACAGACATTATTGACCTTTTATTTCAAAGGTGTCACTAATTAAAAAGTGTCCCACCGGACTGCTTGACAATGAACTTTTTCACTCAGATCAGCTCATCTATAATTTGGGCTTCAATTGATCTCTGCTTGAAATGAACGTTTTACTTAAAACTACAGGTTGGTGATAATTTTCAAACAAATGAATAAAGTAATGATTTCTGTTATAAAATCAATAAATTAGCAATTTTTTTTTACTGAATTACGCAAATGTCCCAAGACTTTCTATCAGCGCTGTAGCATAGTGTATTAATCACAAAATCCACTACCTGCAGCAAATAAGGGTAGCATTTCGTCATATCAGAAGATGAATCACGAATCTAATTGCAATTACGATAGATTTACCAGTATCGGTGTTTCAGTTTTTTCAGGAGAAAAAGTAGTGGGCATGTCATTTGATTGATCAAAATTCGATTTTTTGTTTTGCCTAAAACCACGGTTGTGGAAATTGCATGAAAATAGTTTCGATATTAGTTATGTAAAAAAGTATTGAAATCCTGTGTCATGATATGGCAGTGAATCAATGGAGGGCCAGAGAAGAAGCAGTTGAGATTGTCTAGTACGGTGATTCCCAACCTGGTCCTGAGGGATCCCCAGATGGTCCATGTTTTTGCTCCCTCCCAGGTCCGTTACTTACTGGGATCTTGAAGGGAGCAAAAATGTGGACTGTCTGAAGGTCCCCATATACCAGGTTGGGAAACACTGGCCTAGTAAATCATATGCCCTGATGATTTGAGATTGCATGAGTGGAGGTAACATGGGACTCCATTGCAGGGAGCCTTCCCCAAGAATTTTAAAGACAATTTGTCGCGTGAAGAATTAGACAGGGTGAGAGCATGAGTGCCACTGTTGTGCCCGGATGCTTTGGAGTTCATATATGCGAACGCAAAATACCACAAACTGCATGTCGCTTCCGTGTCATGGACATCTTTAAACATTATTGTGAACGAACACTGACCAGCTTCATGCCCTTTGCGCTGTGCCCACGGTGGTTCTTCAGGACATAGCAACCAATGAGAAGCGCTGCCAGCAGTAGCCCGGCCAAGAGGAGGGAAACCAGCACTGTGGGGGAGTGCTTAGTCCAATAAGGCACCGCCTCCTTCAGGTCTATCTGCATGAGGGGTGGGATTTATGCACACATCCATCCACTTTTCAAGAATGAATAATCCAGTCAGAGGTTGGAAAAATGAGGCAAAACTCCTCAGCCAAGGTAGGTCTTAGACTGTATGCTATTTTTTCTGCAGGACTTGAAATTCAGTCACAAGCTTAGTCACAAGCTCAGGGAAATTATTAGTTTTATCACCAGTAGTAGCAGTCATCAGAAGTATAGTGAGAACAGAACAATCCAAAATTATTCAAATAATTTAAAGTTTTAGATCTTTCAGATTATGAAATTTAAAATCTGATCCAAGCCTGAGTAAAACTACAACTCATATTACAGTCTTTGAGTCTTCAGTTAAATGGACCAAAATGGAATTAGAACAGCTTTTGTTGCCTGCAAAATCTCAGGCAGAGGAAGACACAGTCTAGCATCCCACTATGTGATGCTTACGGTGATGTTGTTTATATGACATCCTCTGTATATTTTTAATAAAGTGCCAAGGAACTGTAGTGGAAACACATTGCCTTCAAATTCCACATGACCACCAAAGCAGGGCTGATATGCCGCTGATGACAGCCATTCATCTGTGGGAAACTGGGAAGTTGGACTCGATGCTAAATAAGAGCTGTGATTTACGACAGTCAAATGAGAACCGTCATTCTGGACAAAGACACTGAACCCCAACCAAAGTTCAGAGTAATGAGCATTAACCCTCAGAATGCTTGAATGACATTGTTTGGGTTTAAAAAGCTTCTTTCGTGCAAAATCTCAGTTAAAATGGCTGCCTACCTTTTTTTTGACCTTTTCCTTGTTGAGCGTCATGGCCATAGCTTGTGCATCATCTGTAATTTAAGGCAAATCCACATTTTTATCAGGTAATTAGGTGAAAATGACCAAAAGTGCGAACAAAAACTAACCTTCAATGGTTTTGCCTGACATGATTACTTGTTTGGAGTTTTCTTCTTGGAAAAATTCAATCTTGCAGTCGGTTTTGCATATATCTGGTAAGGCATTTAGAATCTTGATTTTGGTTTGTGCCTAAAAGGACAGACAGCACAAGTGAATTGAAATGAGGGCCTGCTGAAGCACATACACACATTCTGCCCAGAATTCCCTACAGTATCTCCAATATTTTTTTCCCTGAGGACTTCATGTATGTGAAGGACTACTCATATGATTTTATATCTATCTATCTATCTATCTATCTATCTATCTATCTATCTATCTATCTATCTGTCTGTCTGTCTGTCCATCCATCCAACTATAGGTTGGGTGTTGTTTTTTCCATATACTTCCAGAATCTTCCATTGACCTCAAATATATATTATTCAGTTTTTCTTGATACATTTTCCATCCAATATTCATTCAGTTGTCACATTCTGAAACTGTAATATCCCCACCATATTTGATTTTGTTTTGCTTGGCTCTCTTGCCCTTATAAACATAATGTTAGGCATTTGAAATACTGAAATGACCCCTCTGCTTATTCAACGAGGGGTCACGGTGAACCTGGAATCCTAGGAGGCGTGGTGAACAAGGATGAAGATGCGAGCTAAAGGCAATCGCACACGTTAAAAGGAAGCATTTCACCAATCTGAGTCACAGCAGGAAATCCAGGGCTAACCTGCAAGCAGCTGCAGTCTGGATTCCAACCCATAACCCCAGAGGTAAGAGGCCACAGTGCTACCTGGTAAACCTGCCCAGATCAAAAGACGAAAGAGAGCAACGAGCAATTGGACTAGCTCCCCCATACTCACGCAGGTAGATGCATGGTTAAGTGTGATTTTAACTGCGTCCCTGTTATTAATCTTCTCCTTCTCCACACAACGGATTTCAGCCTGCAGAAAAGAAAAATTCACTTTACTACCGGTGGCAGTGCGACAACAATCCAAGCAGAGATTAGGTGGGGGGGGTGTTGTTTCCAAAGAATGTTGGCTCAAAGCGAGACACAGTGTTTCATTTTTCAGTAAAGGTCAATCCCATAATATACTGTATGCCACAAATAATAATTATACTGTTACAGAGCTGAGGTTAATATTTAAAGTAAACAATAATTATTTCGCCGTTTAACTAAATTAACTGCATTATTAATCTACCATAAACTGAGAGGCGTGGGGCGCGGCTAAACTGGACCTGCATTTTGCAGTGAAGTTAATTTCACCATCTGATTATTTTAAGGTCTGCTCTGAATGTCAGGCAAGACCACCAGGAATTCTCCCAGTAATCCTTCTGGCCAGTCCCAAGCCAGGTTCTAAAAATAAAATCACCGCATATGTAAAGTACGAGAATGGAATTACCTAATAAATGCAATCAATTTAACCAGCTAATGACGTTCATTAGTTAACTGTCAGTGGTAGAATCTTACATTTAAATGGACTGCTGGTTGCTTATGGTTTGGCATGCGGTGGCAATGGGCATCTGCCATCCTTTACCTTGTAAGAACGGATGGTGCTGGTCACACTCTCGATGTCCGAGTACTCCATCTCGATGACATCGGGCGGGTCTGTGAAAACGTTGTCGCCACGAGTCTCATCCTTTCCTTCAACGATTTAAAGAAAGCTCACTCTCTCATCTCCCAGACCTTAAAGAAAGCTCACTCTCTAATCTCCCAGACTTTAAAGAAAGCTCACTCTCTCATCTCCCAGACCATATCAATATAATAATATTCTGTTTTTCCGTTATATTTCTGTTTGTGTACCATATAGTTTTCGTTTGCATCCTGGTTTACTTGTTTGCACTATGTATATTGCACTTTGTCTGTTTTACACATTTATGTTCATCTGTACGCTGCTGAATTGTGCAAAAATTTCCCCCGGAGATCTATAAATTTCAACTTAATTTTTTAAACAAGCCTTAAGGCTTTTCTGAGGGGACAGCAAGAGTATCCCATCATGATAAAAAAGTGTTAAATGTGATCTTAGTGTCTTACTTGTGTATTCCTCCCACCAGGTGTCTGTAAAAATCCTAATGTTGGGGGCCAAGGTTATGCTCTTCAGTAATTCATCCAGTTCTTCCTGATCTTCCTCCCCTAAGAATGGAAAGCCGTCCTGACAGTTGACAGCATCTGAAAAAAAGTACATTTTTGTCATTGAGAAACGAGGAACGGAGTGGGACTCATTTTCAGCGTGGGAATTTACTGCCCAAGACCAGCCCATTTAGCCTTTGTTCTGGGGGAAGTTTGATAAATGAAGCCACAGGTCAAGTCTTATTATCCCGATAATTTTTTAAACTTACATTTCAAGAAGAAAATGAATAATAAATAGTATATTGAACTGTTCAAGCAGTCTGACTCCTTCAGCCCCATCTGGTCTCTTCTAACATCCATCATTTGAGAAACTTCCAGTCATTAGTGATTAGCAACATAGTGAAGGATTTGCTCTGGCACCTCTGCAGATACGCACTGTGCTCAGTCAGCTATAATGGACAAGCAGCCACACTGGACAAGTGGCCATACGTGTGCCGTGTATGTGCGCGTTTCTCTGTGCAGAGCAATCCTGGCCCGTTGCTTGTGTGTGTATGTGTGCATGTGAAGACTTGCTGGTTAACATTCTGAAGTGTTTTTGTAGAATATTAAACGTGTAAAATAATTTTGTTTCTGAGTGACACAACAGCTAAGTGGCTCAACCGGGAAGTCTATCGAGTTTCCTGATTGGTCATTCTGGGCCTGTTGGGAAATGAATGTGAAGGTCTATTAAACTGTGTCCATATATGATAAGAAGCCAACCAGTTAAATTGCTTTTTCTGCGTTCGTTAATTCGCTGCATGTTATGTGAGGTTTAGCATTTCTGTGATTCTAAAATTCCTTCCCCCTAAAAATATAACTATTTTATAGCTCTGTAGTGCTTTCTTAAGCCACAGTAAATTTACCTTTGGGGAGGCGCATTTAGGGAAATCATCTATTTAAGTAAACCATGGGAGGGATGTGTTATTAAATAAAGTCAGCGTAAGCAGCGATGCACTTTAAAATGTGATCTCTGTTTGCCGACTCTCCAGAGCACCATTTCCGAATGCTGACGATGTCTTACTGCCTGCGCTTCCCATGCTAGAGATCAAGGCAGAGCTGAGAGCTTCACGTGTCTCCAGATGTCCCTCGTCAGTGCTGGCTTTGGACTGCTGACACGTTCACCCCACGGTTTGTGGTGTGGACGCCCGAGAGGCAGCTGTGAAGCCAGTAGCCGCTGGGGTACCTGCCAGATGCTGGGCCGTGTTTCTGCACACGATGAGTGCGGGCGGAGGGGGAGTGTGTTTGGGTCACGGCAGTGCCGTTGAGGATGCTACGGGCCAGGCCTATGTCTGACCGCGGCAGTAGTGACTCTTATCCTTGGCAAATCGGTTGCCGTGATTGGTTTAGACTGGGTCCTGTAAGGCACCAGCAATCACTGGCCATACAGCTGATCTCCAGCCAACTTTCTCAGCATGGCTACCCCCGGCAAACACATGGAAGTTGAGCTAGGGCCCGCTGGAGGATTTCTGCCCCCCATCCTCCTTAAAAGGACCCCCCATCCCTCGCCTTGGTTCTTCTTCATGGACTCCTCTCCTCTCCCTGTGTTCTTGTCAAGGCAGCTGTCTTTGCTTCCTGCTCTTTTCTCAGCTTGAGGTTTTATGGTTTTAAGAATATTAGAAAGTACACAACCTCCCCCCCACCACTCACCCATCAGACATCACCAGCTTACAACAAACATTAGTCTAGAAAATAACAACGTGTACAGAATCCCTGGAAACGGGAGTAGGATGAAGTAGTCGTGCCAGGCCGAGAGGAGTTGTCTCCAAAATATGAGCATATTTTAAAGATTTTGTTTCTGCTTTCTTGGGTTCTACAGGGGAACCCAAGCAGCTATTTGCTGAGGCTTGGGTGTGTCTTTGATCCGCTTCCCCTTCCTGCCTGCATCATGGTCTCCTCCAGGCTGCTTAATTTAGGTTTCTCGTTCACTCGACCCCACACTGCACCACCCTGCCTGCCCATACACCCTCACCAGCTTCTAACATTTGTTTGACTGATCCCACCAATCGGCAAGAAAGACAAATGCAGGCTGAACGTCTTCCCTTGCTTGTCTGGCCCCCAGAGACCCTCTTAGTCCCCCCCCCCCCCAGTCTATCCCACTCTACCCCATCCCAGCTCAGACGGGGGGGGGGGGGGTCCTTGTTAGCAGTTCTATCACATAGTGTTTCTCTGTCCCACTCATATCTCATGTGCATTGCGTTTTGTTGCATTTGCGAACATGGTTAAAATCGCATTTTTGGAGCGGCTGTGGCTTGGCATCATACTGATTGCGCAAGATGCGATGCTGATGGGGGGGGGGGTTTATATGCATTCCTCAGCATGTCAGGTTTACTGTGCTGAAAGCTTTTTATCTGTTTTGTTTCGCTGTAGTGAAATCCTGCATGATAGCGACAGCAAAAACACAATATAAAGCTTCAACAGAATCTGGAATCAACTGTAGAAAAAAGTAGAAGTTAACAAAAGGATTTTTAAAAAATCACAAATAGCAGTCTGTGCTTATTCATAACAGGGCTGTTGTACGAGATTTGGGTCTGAAAGATTTATTTCAAACTCGCATAATAAGAAACTTGTTCTTTTGACAATTTGTTATTCTCTGGATATCCAACCCAGCTTACCGTATGTCACCTCACCAGCCTGTCAATCATGCAGTTCATTCAAGAAGCATTCTTGTGTATTGTTTGGTAACTTACGGTTAAAGGTCACAGTTGGGTGGGGGTTAGAGGTTAGCTTAGCCGAGCTCCCTTAACCCCCTGTAATTCGAACCATGGAGTGTACACAGTATGAGTCACACAGCATATTGTTTTACAGTAAACTTCTTTGTTTTTATTAAATGAAAAGAGTACACTCTAAAATGACAATAATTTAATTGATTTCATTAATACTGTTATTGATCCTCGTGGGGAAATTGTCTTTTTTTTTTTACTCCTCCCTCAACTTGCTCTTTGTAGAGTAAGCGATGGGCAGCCAGGGTCGCCCAGAGAGCTGGGGGTTAAGGGCCTTGCTCAAGGACGTGCTGAGGCTGGGTTTGTAACGTACTTGTGTATTGTTATCCCCATGTTACTCGCCCTCATAGTGATGATTTTCCACTCGCGGATGTTGTTCTGTGTCGCGTACTGTACACGCGTGTGGTTTTTATGTGATGTGTGTGGGTTTTCAGATGAATTAAATGCTGTTTGCTGAGCTCCGCTTGAAGACGTGTTGGACATCAGCGTTTGTTTTCACGTTATGAGAGGGTCAGATTGGGTGTGGGAGGGGTTGGATGTGGGAGGGGTAGGATATGGGAGGGGTTGGATGTGGGAGGGGTTGGATGT
>JABFEA020000130.1:20916959-20927015 GCA_019775915.2 Cyphomyrus plagiostoma | reverse complement strand
TTGGATGTGGGAGGGGTAGGATGTGGGAGGGGTTGGATGTGGGAGGGGTTGGATGTAGGAGGGGTTGCATGTTGGAGGGGTTGCATGTGGGAGGAGTTAGATGTGGGAGGGGTTGGATGTGGGAGGAGTTAGATGTGGGAGGGGTAGGATGTGGGAGGGGTTGGATGTTAAGCCCTGCGATTCCCACAGGTTGCAGAATTCTCCCACATTTAGTTTTTTGTACCCAAAGAGGGTATATGGGGTAAGTTTGGAGGACCTCTATTTTATCAGTCTGATGGTGACAGAAGAAGAGGTGACAGGAGAAGAGGAAAAAGGCGGAAAGACAGTATCCAGGTTGCAATGACATGCATTTACAGTCCCGATGCATGTACATGCGCAATTGTGACATAGGACTGGGCTAAAAAGAAACTGGGAAAGAGAAGCAACCTTATGGTTCCAGTTAAGCTCATAATGTGGCCCTAAACTTTGCTGTCATTGCCCAAGCTTAATTATCGGGAGCTTGAGCCGGACAGGCTCTGCAGAAGCAGGCTTGGCTAGGGAAGCTGAATCTTTTATAGTCCTTGAGAGAGAAGTAAAAACTAAAAAACACACTGCTCTCTGACAAGAAGCAGCAGCATAGTAAGGAAGGCGTTCATGGGGGGGGTGGTCTCTAGGCTTTGTGCTGACTGCAGTTCTGTCTACACAGTACTTCTGTTTGGTGACTGACGCTTCTGTGAACGGTGAACAGGCTTGATTTCTTGTCTGGGAAAGATGTTCTTTACAAGAAACATGGAGTTCTCAAAACCTACCAATAAAAATCTCAGAGTGTTTCCTCAATATTTAATCACTAGTAAGTACTTCTGGGGATGCCAGCCACCCTGACCAGAATTAGCAGTTAGTGTCAGGGTCAGCCCCTGTTGTCCTACTCTGTGTCCCTTCCCCGTTTGGCCAGCAGGTGTTGCTGGTCATCCCGTTCTTCATGTTGTACTCCCCTTGTAGCTTGTCTGGCCACATGGCTCAATGCGTTGTGCATGTGGTTGCTTGTGATGCTTTTTCTGTGTTTGAACCCTTCCTCCTCTGTTTTTGTATGTTGCTCCCTAGTGTCATTTGAGTGTTTCTAGTTATTGTATCTGGTGATTTTGTATGAAGTTCCTGGTTTTGTTCATTGTGCCCCTGCTTGTGTCTTTACCTGTCTGTAATTCCCCAGTGTTAGTTTCTGTTTCCTTGGTTAGTTCTTAGTTTCCATGTTTTTAGTTCCTTTTGAGTTTATTAGCTTCATCTGTTCCCTGTTTTCCTGGTCTTTGTTAATTAGCCTCACCTGTGCTGTGTTAGTCTCATTACCCCTTTAATATTTTAGTTCCTGCTTCTGTTCAGTTCCCCAGTGGTTCATTGTTGTTGCTAGATGTTAGCTGTCCTATAAAGGTGCTGTTTGCTTGAGTATTATTCCCTGTGTTAGATGTTACCTGCCCGGTTTATGTTTACTTGTGATTTGTAGTCTTTATTTCTCCCCTTTAGTTTTTGACCCCCTTATGGTCCTTTTGGTTTTTGTTTGTAGTGTTTTCTGTTTTATTTAATAAACCCGTTTTTTAGTTCTTGGAGCTGCCAGTGTGTCGTCCCCCCGTTTTGTCCCTGCACCATGCCGCGATCCCGCACCAAACCCGCCCAGGTCCCTGACAGTTAGAAAATAGATGGATCGATGAATTTAGTACTAGATGCTGTTTATCATCTAATTAGCTGTTTAGTTTTATCTTTTTACTCTCTTCTACGTAAAGTGTGAACAGATTAGGGCCGATGTTCATGACGGTGTTGACTCTAGACGTGATTTGTGTTCATCGTTTTGGAGAGTGATACTGAGTTCCATCAGGTTTCCATCAGGTTGCTGGATCTGATTTAGTTTTATGAAATCCACTCTGTGGCGATTAAGCGGCACCAGCGGGCGCAGCCATCAGCGGACGGTATGCGGTTCGCTGTGGCTGCCTAGCGGACATGCGCTTCTCGGGCTGCGCCGTGATTGGCACACGGGGAGTTCGCAGCTGCAGGCACAGTGTGCAGGAGATCACGCTGCTGCCGGAGTTCGGGAACATCTCCACATGGAATTGCATGTGGGTTAGAAATGCTCTACAAGAGGGGATCAGAACCAGATCTCCCTCTGCATCCCTTTGGGTGCGCTGCTAGCTGCCGAGGGATAATTGCTTTCATACACAAATGTGTGTAACCACGCTCGTGGGAGTTTTACTAACACAAATAAATTCTAAGGGCAGAATGAAATAATCATTGGTTTGGGCAGAATGAAAAATCATTGGTTTAGACAGAGAGACAATCAATGCTGAGCAGGTGGGGCCAAGCAACTAGAGGAAGCGTGGTCAAGACATCAGATTGGTTAGTCCCGCCTCCCCAGTTGCTTGGACCCACCTCCACTGCATTCTGATTGGTTACTTCTCAGACCCAATCATTTTTCTTTCTGCTCTCAGAACATTTTTGTTAAGAAAAAAGCTGCAACCACCTGTGTGATCTGAGGTCTTCTGCAAGCAGGACTATTTGTCTGAGACCCTCCTGATTCATTGGCTAGAGTCGCCCCCATTTCTGTTGACTTTGGTCATTCACATTCCCCAGGGACTGAGTCATCACCACTCAGTTCCACTTTGTGGGTGCAGCATGAAATGAAATGGTTTAACCTGCTGACTCACACCAAGGGATTCAACCCCCCCCCCCCCTGCACCCAGGTCGCTGCCAACAGATTACCTCACACTGCTAAGGAGCCTGGGATGCTCGTCTTGGAATCAACTCTAAAGTTTAAAAGGATCCTCCAGTCCTCTTAAATGAGACCCAGAGATGGGATCTGCAGTTAAGCAAACAGAATTTATTTTGCAGAAGCCACAGCAGAGCCTTTTTCTCAGGCACGTGGGTCAGCACCGGTATCTTCACCCTTTCACCACAAGCTTTACGGGTCTAGCTCCAGCCAGGGAATCGAGCACTGACGGGCTAAGGGTTTCAGGCTTTCCGATCTGCCGTGAGCTGCTAACCGGTAAGAAGAGATTTGTGTGGTTGCGACATTGCCGGCGACGCTGCTGACCTTCAGCTCTCTGGATGGCCTTCGATGTTCTCACGCGTCCAAGGGCTCAACGCTTAGACTTACAGTCATGGGGCCGTTTCAGCTGGGGCGTGTGCCACCCCAGCAAGAACACAGCCCTACTGCTGCCCCCGCAGAAACCTACCATAACCACAATATGGTTTTCATAATGATTCCGTTCACCGATCTCATATTGCAGCACCCTGTCGCCCCCCCCCACCCCACCCCCAGGACGGACAGTGTCAGAGGTAGAGGAATGTCGTGCCGACACGCGACTGGGTTCCTCATGAGGGATACCTCCATAATAACTCCTCACTCGTGTTCCAAAATGTCCAAGTAACCCAGCAAGCAGAGGTGGGTAATCCCTGGGCACCTCTCCCTAACCCCGCATTCTCTGACAGAGCTGTGTGATGGTGTAGGGTGGGATTGGAGGCATTGAAGTGGGGGGGGTGTTCATATTAGGTTTCTAAACTTAAAAAGAATCTAATAACTGTTGGTCAGGAATTTTCCGCGTCTACCCTCAGATGGCGACTAAGCTGGGAGCACTGTAATTATGTACCCAGTGTTGCTGGGGTATGCTGGGTGGGGCAGAGTTTGTTCCTTCCCTTCGCAGACTTTGGCTGCGTCACCTCCCAACAAAGTTCCTCTTTTGGTTTCCTGGGTCTCAGAGCCATTTCAGTCCTGTCACAGATTCCAGGAAACCTCTGACTGAATCTTATGTCAAAGTTTTCCAAAAAAAGCAAAGCATGCTGGCCTCTCATAACCCCTGCCTGCATCACTTGTGCAGAACACCAAACACTCTCTCCTCATGCTGACACTTGCTTGGTAATACACCTATCTTAGCAAACATAAAAAATAAAATGATAAGTGCGTCGAGATGGTCTCCAGACCTCGAAAAACAACAGAGCAACTTCCAGCCTCTGAAGGTACGACGGCAGACTCAGAGAAGTCCACACCCAGCTTGGCTCCTCCTACTCTGCTCTACATCCAGCCTGCAAATAAACTCCTCCAGCCCATTGTGCTCGCTGGCTCCTCCGTGACACAGTTATTCCACGGGCACCCGCTCTCCACGCGCTCCTGAAGATTCGCACAGAGGAGACGCCCGATCACACCCCAATAAGCGCGCCCACCGCGCACACCCTCAAACTCCAACTTGAAGCGACCCCTCGCACGAACGACTGCGCGATGAGGGAGAGCATCTGACAGGTCGGCTGTACCCCATCCCCCCAACCCAATCACGTTCCACCGCCAAGGCACATTAGAGGTCCAAGGAGCCCCAGAGGCTGCTCACTCACCGTGACCGAGCCACGTGGACAGCACCAAGGTGAAGCTCAGCATCATCCAGTTTCCGTTCCTCCCGAGGGACAACGCTGGCATCCTGGCGTTTGG
The DNA here is from genome assembly GCA_019775915.2 of Cyphomyrus plagiostoma. NCBI lineage: Eukaryota > Metazoa > Chordata > Actinopteri > Osteoglossiformes > Mormyridae > Cyphomyrus > Cyphomyrus plagiostoma. Next base: position 20,922,577 of record JABFEA020000130.1, on the reverse strand, counting down.
GAAATGCGTGGGGGCAGAGAGGAGGCGTCAGAGATTCGTGTTTTTTTTTCCTCGTACCGTGAGACGGACACACAGGGATAAAGAGCTCCTTGTGCTGTGGGTATTTTATATAGCCCCAGCCTGTCGGCCCCTTTCCACACCCCTCATTTGCTGCTCATTTCACCTCTTCAACCAAGTCTCATATTTCGGAAAGAGAGAGAGAGGGAGAAAGAGAGAGAGGAAATGGGTAGCAGAGGATTTTTTTTTTCCAATTTTTTCATGACTCTTCGCCTTGTAGTAACTCTCCAGAATAGTAATGTCACTTTTATTCAGTGATGCCTCCTTTTGCCATTTGCACACTTCTGAGCATTTGGGAATTCTGCAGTTTTTGCGTTTCCCAGCTTACTTACATACATATGGAGATCAGAGTGCTGGGCTCGGAGCGCAGGGTCGGCCAGTTAGCCGGCGCCCTGGAGCAGTTTTCAGGGACATGGGTTGTGACTAGTGGCCAACTGGTGACATGATCACTCTGCTGGCTGCAGGATTCAAACTGGCCACCTTCCCAACTCACAGAGCCCCACACAGCTTTCAAGTAACTACAAGTACTACTCAGTTACAGACAGAACAGCTGCCGTTGATCAGCACAATGTAATCAATTCACTTATTAACGCACCGTGCTGTGATGAGGTGTGAAACCGAGGTCTTTCACTCTCGAAGGTCATGAATGATCCCTGGGCATCTCTCAAAAGAGCAGGATTGGTACCCCAAAGTCCTGGCTAAAACTACCCACTGTGGCCCTATCAGATGTGGCCTCCTAGTCATCTCCTTTATCTAATTGGTGAATCTGCCCCTTCACCACATTAGTTACTGTGGGGAGGGGGCATACTGTCACAGAATGGCTGGTGTCACATGATCCAGCTGGGGGCTACTCAGTGGTGGCGGCCGAAGTGGCTCTTATTTGGTTCTGTGAAGTGCTTTGGGTGTCTTGAAAAGTGATACATAAATGTAACATTCATTAATTCATCATTCATTATTTGGGAGAAAAAAAATATACCTCAAATCGGCAGATAAGAAACATTACATTGAAGTTATAAGCGAGCTGGAATACCACCGTAACACAAAAACAGCCACTCTACCCCCAGGCAGCTGCAGCGTGAAATAAAATGACTCCAACTGTTCAGTAATTGTGACTATCATCTGTGAATGTTACCGTGATAAAAGCTGGTTTATAAGCTTCCATACAGTCTCCCCACCTGTGTGACCTCCGTAGAAGAAGACCGTCCCCAAAGCTTGTTTATTCTGTAAACATGAATCATGTGGCTTCTCCACCTTGCTCGCCATTCTGCCCCCCTCCATGCCTGTAATGCCTGTCTCTGGCATCCCCAAGTACAGCCCAGGCCAACATCTGGATCGGGGGTGGGGGGGACTCTTGTGTCTCGAGTTTCCATTTCTCACCGCATTCCTTTTCATACTAGCCGTTGCTGGAGTAACAGGAGCTCAGCCCCGGAGCCTCCCTGGGCGATTCCAGGCCACACATCTCGGCCTCCACCCCCAATTAGTTTGTTGCATTAAAACCTGGATAAAGGAAGTGGCACCTTCACGACGAACACGCCAAAGAGCGAGGGCGCCCGCCTGCAGTTTGTGTGCTGGCAGATGCCCCAGAGATGCCCCATCTCTTTCTGGAGCTCCACTTGGTAAACAACGGCTGCTGGTGCAGAGTGGAAACCATTTGAGTCGCCTTATAACTCCATGAGCAATTTTTAAGGCGAGATACGGTTGATTTCCCACGTAGAAGGAACCATGTGCTAGGAGTGGATTTTATTAGGTGGGGGGTTGTGGATGCCTCATATGGGAACAGCTCAACTTAGGGGAACTGAGGAGAAATTGGACCTGGTCCAATCAAATGTGTTTCCTGATCTTTTTTAAAAACTGAGTGACAAAGGGTACTTATTCTAGCCCATTGTCGCTGCACTGGAATTTGCAAATTTCATTTGCGCTTCCTGACCTCTGACCTTTGACTTATGATCTGGCAGAGGGAGTGGAAGCGTGATAGACGTGTGAAAAGTCTGAGTTTATGCTCCACATCCCGAAGGGCAACTGAAGGAATCCAAGATCTGGAGTAATGTGCCACCCCAGGTCACTGACACACATCCGCTTCTGTTGTGCTGTAGTCCTGTGATGTGAAGCTGTCCTTCAGCATGAGTCTCTGCTGGGTTGTGCCCTGGTCCTGCGACGTGAAGCTGTCCTTCAGTATGAGTCTCTGCTTAGTTGTGCCGTGGTCCTGCGACGTGAAGCTGTGCTTCTGCATGAGTCTCTGCTTGGTTGTGCCCTGGTCCTGCGACGTGAAGCTGTGCTTCAGCATGAGTCTCTGCTTGGTTGTGCCCTGGTCCTGCGACGTGAAGCTGTGCTTCAGCATGAGTTTCTGCTTGGTTGTGCCCTGGTCCTGTGACGTGAAGCTGTGCTTCAGCATGAGTCTCTGCTTGGTTGTGCCGTGCTCCTGCGATGTGAAGCTGTCCTTCAGCAAGAGTCTCTGCTGGGTTGTGCCCTGGTCCTGCGATGTGAAGCTGTGCTTCAGCATGAGTCTTTTTCACATATGCTTTGGAAGTGCATTAAAGGAGTGAAAACATGGGGGGGGGGGGTGCTTTTCACTTCCCTCGAAACTGGTATTCCCGGGCATTATTCTAGGAAAAAAAAAACACATTAGTGAAAGTGCTTGTGAACTTTGGTGCTCATTTCCAACAGCGCACAGCACAAAAGCAAGGACAGGATCTGTCAGACGTCCTATTTCAAATTTAAAATCAGCAGAGTATTATGAAGATGATGATTATGATCCATCTGTCCATTTTCTGCACTCACTTGTCCTATTCATGGTCTCAGGGGGTCTGGAGCCTATTTCACTGGCTATGGGTGCATGGCAGTGAACAATCCAGGATGGGTCACCAGCCCATCACAGGGCAGACTCACACACCAGTCACACCTATTGACAGTTTGGAAACTCCAATTCACCTTAGCATATTTTTGGACTGTGGGGGGAAATACCCAGTGGAAATCATACGACAACACATGAAAACATGCACTCACGTGGTGTCATGGCAGAGCCTCAAAACCTGACTCCAGGGGTAACAGCACTGTGCCACCCTGCCCGCGCAATGCTGGTGGTGTTAATGATAATGACGATGCAAGTAATGATATTAATGATGATTAGGATGACATTGCTGTTGCCGATGACAATGATACCATTGATATTAATCGTGCTGAGAGGGGGATTGGGTGGCACAGTGGTGGACACTGCTGCCTTACACCTCTGAGACTAGGGTTTGAGTCTCTGACATGATTACATGTGTGTGGAGTTTGCATGTTCTCCCTGTGTCATTGTGGGGTCTCCTCCAGGTACTCTGGTTCCCCCCAAGAAACATGCTGAAGTTAATTGAAGTTACCAAATTGCCCATAACTCTGCATATGTGAGTAACTGATGTGTGACTGTGCCCTGTGATGGGTTGGTGCCCCATCTTGGGTTGTTCCCTGCTTTGTCATCATTTGTTTGAGGATCATTTGTTATGGAAAATGAATGGATGATGCCATTAATTATGATCATCAAGAGGGCACCAATGGCCATCACCTATTACAAAAAGAGAGTTGTTTTTTTAACAACACACAATGGGCTGATTGGTCTATTCTGAGAGACATTCCTTCACAGCATGTGGAATGCGTGCGGGATTGCAGTCTGTGGGTTACCAAAATTTTAATAATCAATGTTTGTTCCTTTCTCCATCATTAGGCATCACTCCTACGCCTGCTTTTAATAAACATAGGTGGTTAAAGGTCATGCAGATACACACAACAGAATTCACATGGGGAATTTAAGTAAACAAACGCTGAGGCTCAACCACATGGTTGCATAACACTACCAGACATAAATCTCTATTCACGAGCATAGCGAACATGCCTGTCGCATACCTCTGTCACTTCTCATTTCCACATCTGCTCAAAACTATCATGCTCAGCACTCCAAGCCTATTGATAAGACTTTAGACCAGAAGATGGGGCTGTAAGACTGGATTTACATCTGGCCAGTTTAGCATTGCTACCCTCTACTGTCAAACTTTGGAGAAACAGGCAAAAATACACCCTGAACTGAGACTTTCCTCAAAACCAATTTTTTTTCAAAAATTCAGAAGCTATATATCTAAAAACTACAACTGATTTCAGGAATATTTTCTGTGAGTAGGCCAACCACATGAACTAAATGCTTATGATGAAGAAAGGAATTAATTCTGTGGCGCAGTGGACCAGTGCATGTCCTGCACGTCGCACCTCCAGCGCAGAGAGTTCAAATCTTGCCCCTGCTGTGTGTGTATTTACTGGTTCCGCCTGTGTTGTGTGGACTTTCAGCTCCGTTCTGTGGTCCAAAGACATGAAGTTAGGCCAACAGGTATCTCCAAATCGCCCCGTTTAGACTTAGTGTGTTCGGACGTGGTACCTGTGATCGGAAGATAAACGTTTCAAATCCCGGTGTCAGCAGAATGTTTTCACCATTTGGTTCGAGAACAAGGCCGATAAACCCCGATTTCTTCAGACACTGCCTAATATTCCTTTCCCCAAAAGACAGTGTGCTGCTTTGGATGAAGGTGTCTGCTAAATACAGCAGATACATGTAGATATAAGTGGGTCGAGGCAGCGGGGTACCTGGAATGTGTCAGCCTGCTGTGCAGAGTTTACGTCTATGGAGATTCCTAGTAGGTCCTGCAAGGGTGATGGGGTTTGAGGAATTATCATAGAGAGAGAGAGAACCAAAGAGGCCATGTATGTGAGGACCCTCACTGCGTGACACAGGAAATAAAGCTTAATCAAGACTGAAGCATTTCCACAGCCCAGTATTAATTTAATTACAGACCATTTTACATTTGGTTGCATTTTTTTGCTTTTATTATATTATATCACGTCTCCAAACAGTTTTGCAATGACAGGGAGAGACAGATGTTGCCTGCACAGTCTGACCCGGATAGGTGACAGGAACAAAACACACACACATCGACCCATCGGGTTTCACCAGCTGGGTCAAGTTATTTGATGCATTTATTTAAGCGAACTGGCCCAAAGGGCACTGAGTGGGAATTCATTACGGAGAGAATCGAAACCAAGAAAGGAGTCCTGGCTAAAGTGGGCTGACGTGCTCAGTCATTTAGCTGTACTTAATTACCCGTAACATTAAATTGTTTTGTCTCTCTGCCCCACACTAGACATGCAGAATTCAATGGCCAGCCCATGTGATACAATCTCTGTTTCTCCACCAGTGTGTTAAACCAGAATGCCAAAGTGGCAGAGCTGTCCTTCTGTCCCCGACCAATGAGGGCTAAGAATGAAAAAAACTGGATAACAAATAGGAACATACGTTTGTAGAATTTAATGAGATCCAATGAGAAGGTTTGTTATAGAAGTCGGCGCTGCACAGGACACACTGTGGTCCCACTGGTGCCACTTAGCACATCAAATGAGAGAAATAACCAAATCTGGCGTGTGTGTGTGTGTGTGTGTGTGTGTGTGTGTGTGTGTGGGGGGGGGGGGGGGGGTGGATAAGGACCGTTCCATCCTGTTTGTGTAATAGTATCTTAAGACGTGCGGCAGGAGCATGCTGAGAA
>JABFEA020000130.1:20889923-20904563 GCA_019775915.2 Cyphomyrus plagiostoma | reverse complement strand
CCCGCCCCCCCCCGCCCCCCCAAACCCCTGGGTGTAACATACCCCGGGGCCGGGGCTTTGGGTTTTGCTCGGGGGGGGGGGGGGGGGGGGGGGGGTCACAAGGCACTACTGAAACAAGGAAGAGGGAAAAGCCTTAACGTTATCATTAGCGGTCAAGGGGGGGGTGCTTGAGATCCAACACATAAATTCGGGTGCTTTAGGGAGCCATTGAAAGTGTTCGAATTGGCATGAAAATAAGGTTTAAATGAAACATCACAGGGAGAAGGAGGATAGACACTCTTACAATGAATAGCATCATTCTAGCTGTGAGAACTGACGCTATAGGAAACCCATCAGCCACTTTCTAAAGGGATCATTTAAAAAGAAGTAAATTGTCGCCTGAAAACCCGTTGAAGACATACTTCATCCTCTGTGTCTTGGAGCTGTGAGCCAGAGCTCTTCCTTCCCTTGTTGGGTGACACGCGTCACATGACCCAGCAGGGGGACATCGGGGACAGGTGTGCCTTACCTGGTAGTGCAGGAGGGTGTTGAGCCTCTTCCAGTCATTCTCGATTTTCGTGGTGATGTCCTCATCCTGCAGCACCACACGAGCCACTCGGCCTTGGCGCCACTCTGGGGGGGTGGGGGCAGTACAGACAGTGATGCTCACGGTAACATTAACAACAAAAGACCCTTTAGGTCATGTGACACCATGCCAAGAGTGCTGATTGGACAATCAGCACGTGTCTCGTTTCTCAGTCTGACAAGCCTGTAGAGGGCGCCGATGTAACACCAGCAGAGATAATGTGGCTGTCTTGACTTCACAGAAACTCTTCTCCTGGTTCTATACCAACATTGCTTTCATGCTAATCTCCTCAGTCCCCCTTGATTGTGGTACCGGACAGTCAATTTAACCTTGTGGTGCTTTGTTGCTGGGTCTGAATTTATTAAACGGCTTAGAAAAGTGGGATTTAGTAGTTTTGGAGTCGCATGGGTTGCTTGTGAGACAGATACTCTCCCGGTGGGGGCCGGAGATGGGCTGTAAGTGTACATGTGGGTGGGGTGGGGTCAGCAGAGGTTCACTCGAACAGAGAACAGAATTGTCGGGGTGATGGAGACAGATGGTGCTGGAGTCTGTCCGCTCGCCTGCCTGCCTGTCCATCTGTGAGCTTCCATCTGGGTGAGTCCTCCAGGCCGGACGTGCACAGGCAGGGCCTCTGCTCCAGCATCACCAGTAACCCTGGGCCCGTCAGCCCGTTGATACACTCTTAGGTCCGCAGGTGCCGGTTTATGTAAAAGTGAGCTCTTATTGGCCTTGATGACCAAACAAGTCACATAAACAGAAGATTTTGATTCAAATTGCATAAAATTCAAAAATGCTAGCTGAAGACCACCTCCGATTTTCTCAGCTGTGTTAAATTGAACCGCTGGTAGATATAAAACGAATGGTTGAAAAATAACCGGGTATTCATAAATATCTTAAGTTTCACCCCTTGCAATGATTATTAAATGTTCATTGTTAATTCACCTTTAATGATTATTTTTGAACGGTGAACCGAAGCACCAGTTCAGCCACTAAACATACTCAGTTTTGTTAAAGTTTCACAAACGATCAAGCTAAGGATTATCAGCACAAATATACGTAATAACTTCATTTGGTTTAATAGGATTAAAATGTACGGCAAGCTGTCGGGGTGCAAATTCAGTTTGCAGGAATTGTGCAACGCGTTCAATTAATATCTTAATCAGGAGGAATTAATTAAGAGCTCAGCTGGACAGAAAGAACGGGCACAGAGAGCGTGCCAATGGGCTCGGGAAAAGCGGCGTTAAATAATTCTCTCCGCTCCGCGCGCGAGCAGCCGTCTAGCGCTGGTGATGTAACCTCGCGGGCGCCGTGCATGCGGCAACGAGGGGCATGCGGCCTGGCGCCGGTTCAGCTCGGCGATGCGTCACTCGGTCCTGCCATCGTCGTAATTACAGCGACAGTCTGTTGGCCACGCGCTGCGTTGCTGGGGGAGCGATGCTGTCAGATGACTGCCAGTGGGGTATCAAGCGAGGGGAAATGAATGTATCAAGGTGTCAGCCTGTCAGAGAACCGTCGTCAGTGACTGTACCAGTCGGCGGACCGAGATGTCTGTTATTCTGCGCATTGACCCGGTGTGCTACTTCATCGATGGCAATGCTGGCATATGGTTTAGTGGATGCTGGTAGATTTCCATATAGGTTACAGACTTGGCTGGTATGCTGGTTAGTGATTTAGTGAAGGTATCGGGGAGTACTGGATAAGTGCGGGATACCAGCGGGCTGTTTTTAGCACTGTTTTGCACTTTCAGATTGGGCGCCAAAATGCATTTTGCTGTCTGAGCAGTTGCACTTTTCAATAAAGTGGGATGCAACGTGAGGTAATGAAGCCGCACCCAGGTCCATGTCGATGGCGCGCGGTCTCAGGGAGTACGGCATGTTCTTGTAGACGGCATCCAGGATCTTCTCCTTCACCTGGGTCACCGTGTCGCAGTTGAGGACCTTGACTGGGATCTCAGGGCTGTTCTCGTTGTCGGGATTCACGCAGTTGAGGATCTGGGGGAGAGGATGGTGGAGATGGGTTAGATGGACCATCAACCACTGCGTACATGCACCCCCCACCCCCCAACCACTGCACACATGCCTGTTTTCTCAGAAAAACAAAAGATCTAATTTCATACCTTTGCCGAGATACCAACATCCAACTCCAACAAGATACTGAAAAGCCCATGTGGCCTGTTGCCTGCTGGGCTGCCTGAGTGATGTCATTGTCCGTCACTGGGGATCCCATCGCCAAACGATATTGATAATAAGGACACGAGGGAAAGTCGGATTTCTATCCATCTTCCACTTGGACGGCGCTGCAGGGGGCACGGAGCCCCTCGCAGGCCGCAAAGGGCAAAGGGTTGGGATGTATCCCTGCCCGTCCAAAGCAGGCATCATACACACTCACACATACACTCTCTGACAGCTTCAGTGATGCCAGTCCGCATGTCTTTGTAATTCGGTTAGAAACCGCGTGACACCAGGATTCGAACCTGCAATCCTGCAGGCGGCAATATTACTGAAAGCACCATACTGCATTCACCCCCCCCCCTCCAATCAGATGGTTTTACGGGTGTTTCCCATCACTCAATTGCTTTGGGACGTTTTTTAAAACTGAGTTTTCTTGCTGAATCAGCAAGATTGGAAGAAAACGACCGTTGTAGAAAGTGTTAAGAGCCTAGGCATTACCAAACCAACCATGTGGAAAAGTATAAGGGACGGGGAAAAAAAGCTGGAAAATGTCAAGAAGAGGTGGAAGAAAATAATTTCTTAGTGTGAAGAAAGAAAAAAAAAAACTATCTTTCAGTTATTCCTGGGGTGCAAGGTGCAATTTTCAAGCTCACAAGAGAAATTAGGGGGCCATACTGGAAGGTGCAAGTCCTTCACTGGTCATCAGTATGAAGAGCACAGACTGGAAGTGGCACCGAAACAGGGAGGGAAGCAATGGGAGGTCTGGGAGAAGCTTTCCCGTCAGAGGAGACCAACATAAGCATTCGTCAAAGTGATAAGGGTGATATGTAATGGAAAAGTATCGAACAATAACCCCACGGACCTCGGTGGACAGAACATCGTGGTGTGGATGGGTTTGGGGGCTTCTGGAACAGGGTGAGGAGTTTTACTAATGATTCAACTGAAGATCGCGGCAAAACATCTGGTTGTGTCAGTGGAATGAAGGCTTGATGCATTTACTGCCAGCGAAAGGCAGTGACTCATTGCACCATCTCAACACTTAAAGTAATGCGACTCAGTGGGATACTAACAACAAAATGTGCTTTTGATTCATTGTGATAGCAAACAAATAAAAAATGACCTTCTGTATTTCAGCTTCTTATTCATACAGGAGAAGAGCGGCGACTTGAGATATTTTTCCTTTGCTGCCACGCTCTCAGGGAAAGCACAGCGTTTGACCGTTTGACCTGTGATCTGCACTGAAGCTGCATGCGGGGCAGAACTGACCAGGGTCTTGTACTCGATCTGCTGCCGGATCAGTTTGTCTTCGCTGAGGGAGTAGCGCGCCTCGCCCGTGATGGCGTCGATGGGACCCTTCTCCATCTGCTGCTTGATGGCGCAATAGAGCATGAAGAGAGGCTCGCCGGCGCATTCCTGTGGACAGAGAGGCAGGTGTGCGATGCCAGATTAATACGCGCGTGCCTACACACGCGTAAGAGATGCGAGGCATGCAGTCGATGGAACAGCCAGGTACTGCTCATAGACATTCGGTGAGACAGAAATCGACACACACAAACACGCGCACAGATACACAGACAAGGGAAACAGGATACCATACGTGGTCGCGATATCCAGCAACCTCATAACGTAGAAAGATCAATCAACACGCAGACTCCATAGATACGGAGTGTATCTGTATCTATGTGCAGTGAGACTCAAAGTGTGGCTGTCAGTTACCTTCAGGAACCTATGGAGCAGGAAGGCAAACCAATTCGTCAGCATCTTCTCGGCCACAGACTCCGTCCTGAGAAGCAACGCATTGGCGTGAATGTGGGCCACGTTTTACACGTTATCTAGACTAGAAGGGCAGATAACCCTTCCATCTTAATATTGCCTATTATTTTGACTGACAGAAAGACCACAGAGAACACATTGAAGCTTGATATGGCGAGGATCATAGTCGAGATCAAATCACGAGATCGATTTAAATGCTATAATTGTGATTATAAACACTGTAATAAAGTTTAGCGAAGGCTTCAAATTTTATTAAGATCAGAGAAAATGTGGCGATTGCTTCTGTGCATTTAATACACGCTCAAGCCAAGAATGTTCAGATTTAAAAGCTGGATAATTTTCTAGCATTATTTCAGTTTTGAGTCAGGTCACTTGGGGCAAGGTGGGAAAAAAATGACATTAGAGCAATCAAAATGTTTTTTGTTTTTTTTCTCTAGCGCACAGAGCAAAAAATAGGCTCAGAATTAGAGAAGAATTGATCTTACGTCTCACTCGGCACGAGACTTAGTGAGAGAAACTCTAGAATGGCTTCCCACCTCCTGTTGAGAGAGGAGTTTACTTGGAACCACACTTGTCATTCATTTTCAAGGAGCAATACTGTGATTCTTTATGAACATTGGTCTCTAAGAAATAAGAAAACATCACAAATCTTAGGTTATGTTTACCGTTCGGATTTCAAGGGGAGCCTGGGGGGCGACTGTGCCGGTGTTGGTGTGACCGCTTGCCGAACTCGAGCAGGTCGCTCAAGCATTATTAAAAGTAAGAATAAATCCATGTTCTGTCGCAGAACACAAAGAAAATCCAACAAGCAGCGAGTGAGGAAAGAGCACAAAAGCAGAGGCTCATTTGGCAAGAGAATGGACAAAGGCATTGGAAAGAATACAAGACGAGCTTGCTTATTAGCATGAAGAATACATTAAATGAGGATGCTTTTGGCTATAAAATACCGACGTGGCTTTGACACCGTATCTGAAGACAAAAAAACTGCAAAAAAAAAAAAAAAAAACTTGTTACCGCAGAAGAATTCCAACATTACAATGAGCAACTTGAGGCCGGGCTAAAGAATGGCACTCGAGATTATTGAACATTCGCAGTTGAGGAGAGCAGCTGTCTCTGGCCCACTTGCTCAGCCAGATAGCAGGCTGCACCGGGCCGTCGCTGCGGCCTGGAAAGCACAGCATCACACCCTCTGCTCGCCACTCTGGGGAGAGCTGCCAGCCTGTGATTTACACCGCGGATCGTGGGAAGCGAGAAGAATCTTTCCAGCAGGACTGAAACCTCTGATAATCCCCGCGTCCTGTGGAGGCCCATGTCAATTCTCACGCGAGACATTCCCATGGGAACAGAAAGGAGTAGAATGGACCTGAAGAATGTTCCATACATATCCTGGAATATTTTTTAAGATATGAATGGTGGTGTTACTTGATTTGTACAGGGAGTCTTCAAATAGGCCTCTGTGAATCCCACTTGTGACCTTGATGACTGGACCTCTGCTCTGCTTCCGGGAAAAAAATGGTTTGTAGGGTTAAATGGGCAGGAGTGTCCTGGCTGTCTCTCATGATACTTATTCTTGGTTACTCAAACAAGGTCACTATTCTGTTAGAGGATTGTGAGTTACAGTAATTATGCAATCGCAACACCAATGTTGAAAGTGATTATTTTTTTCAGATGTATTAGCTGTTACTGGTAATCAAATCACACCTATATTCCATGTGGTCGGGTAGAACTGGTGGTTGGGTGCCACTGTAATGCAAAAGAATGGGGTCTGTGCATAAATGTAGCAGAACATTCACTTATCGCCTAAGGGGTTCTAAGCCTGAGGGGATCAGTTCAAAACCTGCTGCACGAAAAGATTTTTTTTCTGTGAGAATCTCTCCAGTTGGGATGGCGAACAGAACAGAACAAGTTTGGGTATGGATGCTTTGAAAAGATAAAAGGAACAGGTCCAGAACTGGCACCGAGTCCTGAACAGGTTTATCACGGAGAAGAAAAAGCAGAACACATCACTCTATGCAGTCAGACAAGAATGAGCCAAAGGCCCACAACAAGTCATGATAAACCCTCAGCTGATTCTGTTTCCTTGGTGATTCCAGGATATGGCTTCTTAGAAAGACACAAGCCCTTCAGCTCACAGGCTACTGTGAACCCCTGGCGATACTCTGGGCCCCAAAGCTCATGTGAAGCCTTCCACCGGATTATATGGGGTCTACGTAGAAAGCTTGTCGACCTTCTGCGGTCTCCGTCTCTCTCCCGCCGCCCGCAGGAAGGCACACGATGCTGCCGGCGGCAGACGATCGGTTGCATCTAGTTTCTCCGGAGTCTGGGGGCTTTGTGTGGTATGTGGCACAGCAGTATCTTCAAAGTCGACATGGCAGGACCAACTGGGGGATGTAATTACTCAAAAAAAAAACACCCCCTTGTCACATCTGTGCAGCAAACAAAAAGGATTCTTGATGTCATCTATTTCTCTAAGAGCAAAAGCATGCCACTTTAACCAAAATCCGTAATTTCACCTGACTCCCCACTGCTCTCTGGCTTGAGAAAATCTCTGTTTCATTTTCCCTTTCCCTCCCTCTCTCTCTAAACCCTCGTATATACATCAAACTCTTTCATAAACTATTGTTTTTTTTCCTCTTTGAGGATTTTTGTCATGTAAGTCATGACTAAGTCATACGCAAGCTGAAAGGAACAGGCTGGCGCAGTCTGCATTTAGAGAGGTTAACAACGTTTCACAAATATCACAATAATGTCACCCGTTCAGAGTCTAAATCGATGAAAGACTCATTAGTAATGACTTTAAAAATGCCAACATAAGGTCCCGTGGCCTTGTTTCTATGGTGGTGATCGATAGGTAATTAACTTGACAGAATACAAGACCGACTTGCCACGCTGCTCACAAGCACTGAACAGCCACATGAAACTGAAGTGAAACAGGACGAGAGGCTGAATTCGGGCTCATTAAGAAGGCGGGAGTTCGGACTTCGCTGGCACTGATGGATGTTCTCCTGACCTCAGCTAGATGTTGAAACATAGCCTCAAAAATGCAACAGGTGGGAAGACGCTCATCAAACAAGCTCTCTGTTTGGACAAATCCGAGGGTCGGAAAAGCAGCATCCCACCTAACATGTACCACTCTTTTTACAAAACACTGCTCAAATTTAAAACAGGCTGCACTTAACATTAGATACCTTTGGGGGAATGGAACGGGTTGTAGAACATCACAACTGACGGTGGAAAAACGCCTAACAGACCATCGCAATCTTGCATCAGCTGTCTACAGTATCCCACGGCAGCCCCATGTCCTCGTCGACTGAGATTTCTTTAGGGGGATGACGGTCCTCTCCCTCCAATACTACGGCTGCCCAAGGCTCCATCCAGCTACCGGATAAACATCTAGTTCTGAACATACTTCCGACATAAAGTCGCAACATTTAAGTTCTTTAATTCAGAGCCAAGGAGCACGAGAGTAAAGTCTGTGGCTTTTGCAGCTAGGCAGAAAAACACTGTGATATATTTAGTTAATTAGCAGATGTTAATAAAAAATGGATGTGCAGAAAGCAAGAATGAATGTGCAGAGTGCTTTTTACGATTTCCCAGCTAGCATCAGCTAATGCAACCTTAAGGTACGCCTGCGCCGTGATTAATAATTCACATTTCTGTGTCATGACAGCCCCTGCAGCAGCTTGTCCACGTCCGGGCCGGTTCTGAGCGTGCGTCTTTGCTGGGACCGTGCATGTTCCCACAAGCTGACCCACGCAGATGTAAACCGCGAGCTCCGTCACCCCGTCCTTTCCCAGCATCCCTTGGAAAGGCTGTAAATTAACGCATCCTGTGTTCGCCCCTAATTAGCAAGGAGTCCCTGCAGTGGAGGTGCATTAGCTTCGGCGTGCTGACAAGAGCTGGGTCAAGAAAGGCGAGAGCGGAAATGATTACCGCTCGTTTGTTTCTGGCCACTAACTCGATACAGTGCTGCTTCAGTGCCTTTAAGACTCTCGCTGAAAAGAACCTACACAGGCGATCGGTTTTTTGTTTTTTTTGCATGGATCCACAAGTCAGCTGGGAGAGAACATCTGACCCTCTCTAGCTCCTTCCTGGGCCAATCTACAGTACCCATCACACTCTCTCTATGCCAGCCTACGCACAGCAGTCATGTGAACATGGCTGAGCGCTGACTGTGTGGAATCATGGAAAAGAATGAAATCCGTCCTAAGTAACAGCAGGGCATAACCGATATGCATGTCTGAGACAATGTGTCCTGTCAGAAAAAATAAAACCACATGTTGTATGGTACCTTAAAAAATGATTACAACAGTGAGCTTACAGTGCAAACAAATTCACTTACATACTGTATTCTGGAAATAACCACGTGTGGAAATCTGCTTCTTTATTTTGCGCTGGTCCTTTGAATATGGAGACGCTTCTTTTGATCTATTTTTGATATTCACTCACACAAACCCGGAGGATCCATTTTGTCTCTTCCTTGGTTTTCTGAAGTGAGTTACAGTGCTTCAGCTCTGGATCTAGTCAATGCAAAGCCATTCCCTGCGCCTGTTAATTATGCACAGACCCATTAATCCTAATCTCTTCTCCTGTATCTCTGCGGCCTTTCAATTCAATGTTATAAACCCCCTGAAACACATGTTCTGTTCACTGCATTCTGTCCTCCCTGGGTCAAACACTTTATTAAAGTCATGCTTAGTTAAGAGAGGCTATGTGTCCAGATGGAACAAACTGAATAGGTGACATTAGATTTGCAGCCACATGACACACATAGGCAGGGGTATACCTGATAAAATGTTACGGTAACACTTTTCTTAAGGTGACACAAATAATATAGTATAATGCTATTACTTACAAATTAATTAGCCACATATTAAGTGTGAGTTACAAAATGATCCCATATTTGTTCATTGTCAATGAATTGTCGTATCATTTATCCCCAGCAGTTACTAGCGTTGTAGTCAAGACTGTCTAAACTGAGACCAAGACATTGCCGAGACCGGAGGATATCAAGACCAAGACATTGCCGAAACTGGAGGGTATCAAGACCAAGACACTGCCAAGACTTGAGGGTACCAAGACCAAGGCCAAGACCAAGGCCAAGACACACTAAGGCGAGACCAAGACCAAGAATAGGCGAGACCAAGACCAAGACCCAAAACAGACTAGGGATAGAATTGACATCACATTACTGTGCATTAGAAGGCATTGCTGAGAAGTGTCATTCGTCGTTAAATCAAATTCATGTTATCTTTTCAATCATATTGTCCATATGTCTCTCATTTAAAATAATATTCTCAGCAATCCTCTCCTATAACCGTTTTATCAGACCTCGTCAAGGGAAAGAGATGGGATGTACCAGAAAGATGTTCATATTCAGTCTCTTATACCAGGGACAGAGGCTTCGAGTAAGCTATGAATACAGCTATGTAATGACCCTTTGCTTTGAGAGAATGAGCCTCCAGACTGACTTGCACGTCCAAGACCATGCTTTCTAATGAATGTAAAATACCTAATTTATTAGAATTATAACTATGCTATAGACTTCACGGACATTTCTTTGCCGACTTTGCTATGATGCGATGTGTATGACATGCATGGACTGTGAAGCACTGCCAGTGTCCATTGAGAAAATGTATACAATGTGACATTTTTAAAATAGATGCATCTGACTGTTTGCATTTGAACTGAGGCACGTAATAAATAATAATACTGTTCTGTGAGGATGTGCTGTTTTCTCTTTTTTCCCCATCCCATCGAGACCGCTATGTCTGAGACCAAGACAAGACCTAGACTAAATAGGGTCGAGACAAAGACAAGACCGAGACCAAATGGTGTCGAGACCAAGACAAGACCGAGACCACAAAAAACTGGTCTTGAGACCGGTCTCGAGAACTACAGCACTAGCAGTTACTATGTTTGTTACTAAACCGGTTAATTCTGTAAATATTGAAGGAACAAAAAATGAATAACAAGTTTAATACTGCTCTCATGTTTTGTTCATCATTAATGAATCGTAACATCTTCCATCTTAAGTATTGACAGTTTTGTTCATGATTTGTTTGTGACTTGTGATTTGTACTTCAGCAGTAACTGAGTTACTACTAAGTATTCCTGTCACCTTAAGTAAAGTGTTGCCAATATTACCTTGCACTCTTTGCACTCCAATTTTACTCATAATTTTCTGCAATGAAGGGCTCCTGTCAAGTCCTGGAACCCCTGAATCTGTTAGCGTGTGAGTAGGATTGAGACTCAAGTCCACGTGAGGCAGAGAGACTCGTACCTCCGCAGCAGAAGCTTCGGGTGGTTCTTGCTCTCCAGGTTCTTCTCGATGAGGTCGGAGAGCAGCTGCTTGAGCACATCGGTGGCGTACTCCAGCCTGCCCTGCAGAGCCGTCATCACCAGCGAGGCCACGTTGCCGCGGTCACGCATGGAGAAGGAGCGCTGGCCTTCCAGGGTGCGGATGAACGTCAGCAGGAACACCTTGTTGTTGACAAGCTGGCCAAAGAGCTTCAGCGCCTTCTCTACACTCAGCTGGCCGTTTCCAGAGACCTATAGGGCCGTGAGACACGCTGGCTTACCACCTTAAGGTCTCAATTAAGTGAACGTCAGATGCAATTGCTGCCACATTGTTTGCACAACAGAAATTCAAGGCAGAGAAGGGTTGCAGTTGGGGAAAAGGAGACAAGCCCAGAAGGAGGTCCTCCCCTCACCTCTAGCTCCCTCAGCACCGGGTGATCCTCGATGCCCGGGAAGAGGACCCGCATGGCATACGTGCGGTAGTCCAAGTAGGGGATACCGGCGCGATCCAGGTCGCTGGTCAGCTCATTAATGTCTGTCTGCAGCTCAGCAAAGGCTATAGGTAGGAGATGAGGAGATGGTTTACGATGGGATGGCTGCTGAGCGTCCAGCTTGGGCAGATTCTAAACGAACAAACCCTTTGTTCTGGAGATGGATGGGAAAATGCACTGGTCATGGATTTTTGCTAGATTTTTGTAACTTAAATGTGACTCTGAAAAAGATACAAACCGCTGCATTCACTTTTTTTTTGGTAAACTGATTTTCATGTGAATTCAGAATTTTGTTCTTTCAGTTCTCTCACACGCAGCCAAACATGCCTGCCCGTGGATCAGATTCAACTGGGAGCCTACAGCTCCTTTTCAGTCCAGCCTCAGTAAGTATAGCAGGTTTTGGTCCCTCACTGTGCCCAAGGCACCATGTGGCGGCTCACTGCTTCAGCCGCATTACAGGAGATGGCTTTGTTTTTGATGGTGGTCTGTTGCCATGGAAACAGAGGGCCAAGCCCACTTTGGGCAGCAAAGTCAAAGAGTCATGAATGAAATGAAAGTGGCAACGGTGGGCAGATAGTACCAGATGCTCTGTCTCTAATCTAAACTATTTGCCCTCTGAAGACTGTGCTCTGTTGACATTCATTCACCCGAGCTGTGTAGCATTCTCTTCATGTTTGACTTTGCATGATTCAGTGTGGGTGTTGAGGATGAGATGTGTGTGTGTGTGTGTGTGTGTGTGTGTGTGTGTGTGTGTGTGTGTGTGTGTGACTAGTTAAGGCCGTGGAACTTCTCGGTGACCCTGGGCCTCTCCACCTGGCAGCTGTAGCAAAACTGGACATGAATGTAAATTAATGGGTTTGACTTCTATATTAAGATAAATTGTGAACTTTGCACAGCTAGCTAATCACAGGTCAAGACGTATAAGGGCCAACTGGGCAACAAATGGAGGGGTTAATGTGTTTGTCTTACGTTTAAATATTGAATTTTTCCACCTCATTTCCCCCCCTTAAGATTTCTTTACAGAGTTCCTCAACACATCAAACAATACTTTATTTAATTGAGCTGTTTTTTTCCCTTCATCTGCTGTACGCGTAGGTTCTTCTGTCCCAGATTTTAGAGCTGTCTTTCAACAAAATGGACAGTAGCTGAATGGTTTGCTGCCAGGACTAATCAAAACATTTCCCAGGGCACACGTTTTCCCTGTCAAAAAGAAGACACGGTCGTTTCTGTCAAATTAAACGGGTTGCATCTTTAAACGTTACACGCCAGCCGACTGCAGCATCACAGGGGCAACGAGTGTCCGTAATGTCGACTAAAAAATTAAATCTTTTTGACCTAAACTCTCATCAGGAGACTGACTCGATATTTAAGCTATTATATATCTCACATCTGACACCGGTGGCAGCTGCAGAAGGCTAAATACTGCTTTTCAAAACCATACTCCTGAGAAAGGTTAAAAGAAAATGAAGGAGGTGAATTCACTCTGTCAGTGGCATTCTGATTTTGAGGTGTGTTTCTTAAAAGGAGCAAAGTGTTTTTGAAAATAATCATTAGAGTTTCAATGTATCCGTTTAGCGTTTCACGCCTGAGTGCCTCACAGAGCCTGTCGGCCAAAACAGCAATGAGTGACTGGCTGAATAGGATCACTTTGGTATTTGGTCCATTGTGAAATCAGGCATGAGTCAATCAAAAGTACGAACCAGAAAAATTACACAGGAATAAATGCTAGGTTTAAAGTGTAAAACATTGGTCACACTGTTGATCTTGGTGTCTCTGTTCCATTCATACCTTTGTCTGGATTTAATTGGAAATGTCAGGCTGTCACTAGGTTAAACTCAGAATCTCACACTAAATACATTTCAATGTCACAAGTGGCTTAACATCAATGCTAAGTGTTTGCGTACTATTGCAGAACATGCGTAAGATCTGTTTGTTTTCCAGAATTAATTATCCACTATAGGTTTCACCTCAAGTCACATACACACCATCAAACTAAGGAACAAAATTAAGTCTTTGGGCAGAACCAGGGAACGGAACCTGGCACTGGAATTGATGCTGATACCCACTGAGCTTGTAGTATAGAATCAGATAACTGCCTTTCTTAATTTGAGCACTTGTCAGACTACAGTGTTTCGTTAATGTGAGTAATGGCAAGGATTTCATCCTATGAAAGCTCCAGGGAAATGATGGACAATCAACCAGAAAATGAAAACCCTGGAAATCATAATGAATGAGAGTTTACTTTCGTCTAAATAAACAATTATATTTCAAAGACTTGCAATTATCCTCCGGAACCTTCGGAGGAAAACACAGAGAGCAAAGGCAACACGCGCAGGCTGAGTAAGGTTCGTCGACAATCACTCAACGTAGAACCACAAACAGAATGACGTCTTGCTCCGGCGAATTCATGACACCTTTCGACAATTTCTCATATTCCTTGTATTACCAAGCACGACAAACACCAATCGGTCACTCGAAGAATTGCTCCAAAATTGCATCATATATAGACCAAAAAAAATTCATAGAGCTGTAATAATCAGCAAAGCCACATGGCTTCCGGCGAATTTTTCCTTGGTTATTCTTATTTTCGGTACCCGAGTGCCCAGCCTCACCTTCCTTGCACTCGAGGGCCACCCGAGACTCCAGGTTGTCCATCTGCATCTGTAGCCGCTTGAGGGTGAGGTCATTCTCGTGGGACTTGCGCCTATAGGCCACCAGGACGAGCACGACGATGACAAGCAGGAGGCCGCCCCCGACCGCCATGCTGACGATGGCTGGCATGGTGAGCGTGCTCTCCGACAGGATGTGCACAGCGCCGGGGGACACGTGGAGGCCGCCCACCTGCACCTGGGCACCCGACACATACATACCAGCTGTTGGCATAACAAACACATAACGTAATACAAAATCCCTTCTGTGGGATTATAACACAAAGTGCCTGGAAGTTTAGGATGTATTTCCCTTTAGCTGTTGCCTGTTTTTCTCACACACACACACACACACACACACACACACACACACACGCACGCATGCAGGCACACACACACACCGAAACATTGCTGAAAACCTGCTATTCTCTTGTTCTCTGACACATTCAAAGATACGCATACTTACGTTCAGTGCTGCACATAGCGTCAGTCAAAGTCACACTGATAGAAACTCTTGATATTCCTTTCGCCAAACACATAATGGTGATGGATGTGTAGATGTGACAGAGATGTGTGTAGATGTGACCATTCGGGGGGGGGGGGGGGGGACAAACCAAGACATTTTTGTGACCCCAAAAGTTTGGTGGCGAACAAAGCAGCATCGGATAATAAACCCTGATTGAACAAGGCCT
>JABFEA020000130.1:20874113-20889913 GCA_019775915.2 Cyphomyrus plagiostoma | reverse complement strand
CCCCCCCCCCCCCCCGCGCCCCCCCCCCCCCGCCCCGCCCCCCCCCCCCCCCCCCCCCCCCGCCCCCCCCCCCCCCCCCCACCCCCCAGGACTGTGTGCTGACCCGTCAGGTTGGGTGGCTCACAGAGCAGCTGCGTCTCTGACACCGTGATGGAACAGGGCGTCTCTCCGATCAGCACCGTGTAGTTCAGGCGACCCCCCCCAGAGGCTGGGGGCACTAGGTTTCTACCCTGTGGGTTGAGTGCAGGGGGGAAAATCATGCCCCCATCCAACCCACACCACGATAGATACACTAAAACATCAATCTAATCATTACAATTACAACTACTGCCTTTGAATGATGAACGGAGGACGTCCCAGTGTGAGACCAAAACACCTCAACCTAATTACAAATAATACTCAACGGACTTCTTTTGTTACCTTAGCATTTCTACACACCCAGACCATGTTTTCAGAGGCTAACTGTAGCTCTTCCAATAATCTGACACTCACATATTTCCTTGTTCTGTCTTTTGTTTTAATTTCGCCCCAGCATTTTGTAAGATCTCATACTCAAGTAAAATCCCCATTCTGTCCACCCACCCCCACATGGTTTTTATGGTTCCAGTTTTCATGGCATCTTTAACATTTTTAGAAGCCTGTAGAACACGAGTAGAAGATCTGTCTGGAAAAGCTGAGGTTTGTTCGATTTATGTGGATATATGTGGTCGTGTTGGTTTCTACTGTTGAGGGTTCCGTAAAGCAGAAACTCTAACAACAATTAATCTACACGCCTCCAACCACCTTGAGGATAATCGGGGAGCCTGGCTTCTGCTCCAGCACTCCGGAGGCACTGAGGGGCTCGAAGTAGGGGTTGGGGTAGTAGATAAAGCTGGTGCTGTTGTAGACGAGCAGCGCCTGCACATTGTTGAAGATGAAGCCAAATTCATCCACTGGCTTGACTGCGTCTGGCCCTGGAGGAGACTCGCCCGTCAGGGAGGGGGCAAAGCAGCTTATAGTGGTGGTGTTGAGCACCTTGCATACCTGAGACAGAATGAGGAAGACAGAGAAAACGTGAGAATAAGCATGAGGGAGACAGAATGAGAAAATAAGGGAAAGAATGTGAGAGACCATCAGTGAGAGATGAGAGTCCTACAGCGATAGGTGTCTTTAACTCCTCCTGAAGTCCTGCTGTTCAAAAATAATTCCTGGCCTTCCGACATCAAAGTCAATATGCAGACATGTAAAATGCCCTTCTGACCTTCTTAAAGCTAACAGCCCTGGTCTCCTGGCCCGAAATATCAGCCAGATATCCACACAAACCAGGGACGGGTTTGGTTCGACTTTCTATCCCTGTCTCATGCGCGCACAAAGAAATTAAAGTTGAGGCATAAAAAAAACACAAACAACTATGGAACAGAAGCAGGACTCCGAGGCCCCAACGCAGCTGAGCTGTGAGAGTTGACCTGGTTTCTGAATGACAATAATTGTGAATAGGAGACGCTTTGTCCCCCAATGGCAATCCTGAGGGACCGACACGGACAATGAGGAGATTAGGCGTGCAGCTGTGGCGCGTTCTAGCCCAGCACTGCCTCTCCGCCTCCATGGGGACGAGCCAAATTAGAGTTGAGAGTTTTCTTCATCGCCTCCGCCTCGTGCAGAGAGGAAGGAGTCGATGCTGTCTCGGATCAGTACATCTCTGTCACCTCTGCCACACATGGTGTGTGTATGAAGGCAAAAAGTCACATTCGTGCTCTCAGGGAACAGGTCAGTACGGGGGTCTCGGTGCGTAGTGGCAGCAGCAAAGGCAGGTTGGCATTTGGCTGCAGTTCCTGCTTCATCCTCCTGCCCATCGTAGCATTGGAGTGGGGAGATGACAGTGATTTTGAAAGTGGGATTTTCACAAACACTTGCAAACAGACAATAAAGCCACCACACCAATATAGACACCCCCCCCCCTCCTGGAATATTCAGCACAGCCTCAACCCACTTTTACATTGCAGATATGAGCTTATTAACTCATATTCTTTCTGTACCACTGGGAGAGTGATGCAGGGGTCAATTTTCTCCAACTTTCTCAGGGTCTCTACGGCAACAGTGGGTACAACTGATGTAAGGAGTGGCCATGTTGAATATTTAACTTCTGCTACAGTTAGAACCAACTAGTGACCTATTGACTGGATATGGTTCAAACTTCACATGATACATTATTAGCAGAGGACTTTCCAAGGTGACTCTTATAGCTGGTAAGCTGCTGGTTAAAGAGTTTAGCTTGTGACTTGAAGGTTGTTGGAATCCCAGGAGGTCCTCCTTCAGCGAGGCCCTCAATCGCTCAAGCGAAAAATTCACACCATTGAGTAGAAACTATAACTCTGGACAAATCCATCTGCTAATCAAACAACTGTTACAAGCTCATAACTGATTATGTCACCAAAGCATTTTCGAAGGATCTACAGTGGAGCCCCAAGGACACATACACATAACACTAAAGGAATGAGGTGGCCTTCTTAACATATGCTACTCCTTGTATGGCCACCAGCCATTCCTCACCACCAGACCTGAAGCAGCGTATTACCAGATCAAGACAGGGCGATAGGATGCTATGAGCCATTACAGTCATGCCATGTCCCACCTCATTAGGCTTGTGCTTAATGAATTAAAGATGAGACTCATTGCAGGACACCGAACATGCTGTGTGATATCGTTACGGAGATGAGGAGTTGTTCATGAGCCCAGCCAGGGCAGGATTAAGGATACATACAAGACCTAACAGCTGTGACTCATCTGTGATGGTTTACCTCATGCAGCCAGATTAAGATAATGGGTAACACTTCATTTGAGGGGGCACAAGTAACTTAGTAACTCAACTGTTACTGAAGTACAAATCATGAACAAATATGATATACATGAAGTTACTTGTTGAATAATAACGAATGAACATTGGATCAGTATGTAACACTTACAATAGTTTCTGGTTAATTAATACATTAAGCAAGGGTGTACTACAACATTATTCATTTCCGCTCAAGGAAAGAGTTACCAGATAATAGGTCATAAACTATATTTATGCCTGTTAACTTAAAAAAAAAAACAAACAAACAGAAACAACCAGAAGCATAACCCTAAGATGCCACCAGAGAATTACTCAAGATTGTCTAGGATCAAGGGTGAAATGTCAATGAGGGAGGGCTTTCTTTTTTAAGTGCTGAGTGTGTGCTTCATCCAAGACCTCAACTGCCATGCTGCAACGTGCCCTAAAAAATGTATATATTAAAGTGAAAGTATGAAAGAAATTGAACCTAAGAAACAGCAGGGAGGGATTTCTTCTGCACACAAAGGATTGTTTGCTGGTAACTGTTTCTCAAAACATGTGAAGGCCTCTGAGGAGATGTTTCACCACGAAAGAGGTACGGCCACTCAGGGAGCTCAGCTGCTGAAACAGGACAGGACCCCCACCGTGGAAACCTGGACCGGCTGGCTTACATCGAAGTGTCTCTGGTATGCAGCACGACAGAACGGACGGAAGAGCAAAGGCAATAAAAAACAAAACAACAAAAGCGGCTTTTATCCCAGTGAAACCGGGATTACGATTATTGTTTCACTGTGGCGTGGCGATAAGCTGCAGGAACTGGACAAAGGGAGGAGCCTCAGATCCTGAACGGCTTTCTGTGAGTGCAGTTGGGGGGAGGCGGGCGAGAGTGGCGGCTGGGGTAGACAAAGAAAGGCAAATTAGAAACTGACATGTGTGCCAACGGCCTCGATGCAGATCTCTCTCAGTCTGTCTGGCAGCTCCTCTCTTTCCTCCCTGAATTGCTTGGCTCGCGGCGCCGGGAGAGTGCCGATGGAGAAGCAGGCGAGTCCCAGCCCTCATTTTAACCAAACTAACGGCACATTTAAGACTAAAGCGATGAACCATGTGCCCACGGTAGCTCTAGGGGCCAAACGAACAGCAACCGCATAGATGGTCCAATGAGACCACAACTTAGCATGAAAAAGAAAACTTCCCTCCAGAAAACTTCACTCCTTTAAAGTAGCCCAGAATAAGTATTTGAAGCTGAACAAGCACTGTGAATTCCAGTGCGTACGAGGTACACCGTACAATGGTGTCAGCAGGGACGGTGACACTCACGTTGACGGACTCGCGGCCTGCGTACTTGACCCTCATCCGCGGCTCCTGCACCACGTCCAGGTTGGTTCCCGTGATAGTTAGGGGGGTGTGTCCACTGGTGGAGAGACAGAGACCAGCATAGATCATTACAAGTGTGCACCTCAAACAAGATATTAAGTCTAAGTTGCTAAGTGCCAAGTTGCTCAGACGATAGGTGTAATGGGGCTGAACATGCCCAAATGTCTGGTACCTTGATCACAACACTTCAGCTTGAGGCTAAAGAGATGTAGGGCTTCTAATCTGTCCTCGTACAGCAATTTTTAAGTTGAAGGCTGTCTCAGATGACCAGGTAGAGGAAAGCTTCTTCAGTACAAGGATTGAGAGGGAAAAACTAAACTAATACAGAATGCTAGTTACAACAGTTTGAAAGCAATGCAAAGACTTGTTTTCAGTTGTGGATTCTAAGATTTTTCTAAACCATTTGAACAATTATTTCTTTCATGGATTTTAATCAATGTTTTAGAGAGAGGAAGAGAACTTTTCACTTTCACAGTGGCAGCAGGAGAAAAGTGAGAGAGGACTTTTGATCTACAGGGACAGAGTGGGATGTTTTAACTTCCATAAGAGATGGAGACAGGACTTTTGACCTTCAGAGTAAGAGCAGGTAAGAGCATTTTCAACTTGCGGTAACAGCGGCGGAGAGTAACATTTAACCTTCAGTGAGTGAGGTGCTGAGGACTTTTAACCTTCAGAGACTGAAGGAGACAGATCAACACACTTGCGCCTCACAATAAAAGAGGGCTTTCGACCTTAAGAGAGAACACTTTTAACCTTAACAGAATGCAGCAGATTGTCAACCACAGCTGCTTCTTTTGGTCAATGTGGTGTGGTAAACGGTGCTACCTGGCAATGCTCCATTCGGGCTCGACCCGCTGCACCGTGGGGTCTTCGATGTACTTGAACGTCAGGCTCCCCATGGCCCATGCACGGTCCACGGCGACCCGGATCGGCACCGGGCCCACACCACTCAGCGATGGGGCCGAGTAGCACACTATCTCTGCTGCAGTCCGCCTGCCGGGGATGGGGGGGTGGGGGTGGCAAAGAAGGGGACACCTTGGTGAGATCCACATCCCCATGTTGGACCCTGCTATGCACAGGCCCAAAACAGAACCAATCACAAATGCCCAATAAATGTAAATCACAGTTATCTAGCGCTTCATTAGGCAGAATTGTAAATGTAAATGTAATTGGTGTCAACATGAAAAAGAGATCTAAGAACAAAGGGTGAGCCTGCAAGGGAAACCCCATCTCTCCTGTGGGCTAGCCATACGCTAACGCTAACTCATTTATGGCCTGTTCTGCCAGTTAGCATATCAGCCATTCCATTAGCATTAGAGGACAACCATGGAGCTACGTAAATAGCCAATTCACCGCAAACGCTGTTTGAAGTCGCTGTACAGCGTGCAGTGAATCGTAATGAGGTTGAATAAAGGCAGTGATGAGCCTCATTTAGCGTTCCCCGTTACTGATTTTGAACGAAGTTCAAACTGATAGCTTGTCCTAAATTATTAGTGAGCGAGTTTTCACTGTTGTTCAAGGTTCAAAAAGGAAGGTGGCGGCACTTCTAAAGTACAGGAATGTGGAAAAACTATACGTGGAGTAACATGGCGCAGAAAGGATGGCGAACAGCATGACAGACACCCCCGCTTAGTGGGATATTGGCAGTCACTTTTTTGTGCTCCATGTCCCTGACATGACAGCAGAGGTGCAGTAACCCAGAGCAGAGGCAGTAGAATACTAAAAGCCTGAATACAGTAACCCCTTCATGTTCGCAAATTTGATACTCGTGATTTCGGTTATTCGTGAATTGGCTGTGACCGATTAAATAGAAATATTTTTGGAGCTTGCCAAAAGAACACGCAACTCGAACAAGATAAGTGCAAGCTAAAAACAAAAAAAAACAAAAAAACCCCAAACAATTTGGATCACATAAAATATAAAGTAAATTAGTAATACATCATTTTGATAATCTAAGTGAATATTACATCATGAATTTTAGTCTTGGCTTGGCTACGCCACGTATCTTTGACTCAGCACCCAAACTCACTAAGGTTAGCTGTCTTTGTGAATCTCATGTTCCTCGCAGTAACTTTTAAACTTATCAGTGCCGTTCAGTGTGTCCAAAATGTAGTGCTCCCAGTGCATCCAGGAGCATTATTTAGATTATATTATTATTATATAAAGAAAAGCTCTTCACAGGATGCATCAAAGTAATCTGACATGCAAAATATATAGTACAGTACTGTTTGTTTATAAATTGGCAATAAATAGACTTTTTATCTTATTGGTCAGTCTAGCAGACTGTTACGATTGAGGTTAGAGGTGCCGAATATTTGCTAAATTTTGCATTCGCGGTGATCTTCTACCCCTAACCCTCCTGACTGGTCATCGGCTTGAGAACTGAGCCGCATAGTGA
This sequence comes from Cyphomyrus plagiostoma, assembly GCA_019775915.2. Lineage (NCBI taxonomy): Eukaryota > Metazoa > Chordata > Actinopteri > Osteoglossiformes > Mormyridae > Cyphomyrus > Cyphomyrus plagiostoma. The sequence continues at coordinate 20,883,350 of JABFEA020000130.1, read as the reverse complement.
GAAGAAGAGGAAGTAACGCTCCTCACCTGTAGAACTCGCAGGTCTGGTTCCCGAACAACACTTCGACATTACTCCCCGCGCTCAGGTTCTCCCCCGTGATGGTGACCTTGGTGGCCCCGGACTCAGGCCCGCGGCTGGGTGACAGGCCCAGCACATGTGGTGTCTGAGAGACGAACACATGTTACCATTAGTCACCCATCAGAACCGCCAATGGCTGCCGCTCAGAGGCTTCTGCTTCTTCTCAGGTGAAGGACGTGGATTAAAACTTTTTTTCTAATTTCCAAGATTCTGGTCAAAATCAACTGCTACTTAACGATGTTCAAGAGAAGCTCATCTGAAATTTCAGAAACAAAAATACACAGATGGATAAAAATATAAACAGATGGCAATAAGAACATTGAGATCAGAACAGAATGAACAGAGAGGAAAAAATAAAAATACTGAACACAGTTCCAACTTCAGTATTTAATTAAAAAATAATACTTGTCATATTCAAGGTCTGGGAATAAGGTTTCATTTAACAAAGCCAGCTAGCACCTTGGACACGTTATGTGATGTTAACACTGGGACATGGCCTACATTCAGCTACTGCAGCAACCTCCATGAGTTCTGGAATGCAAATGAACGCTTCACGTTATCCATGGAGAGATTCTCGGGCTTCAAAGGCACGGCCAAATTCTCTGCTGGGCAGGAAGCCTTCATCTCCTGGTGAAAGGGCCACCGAACCCCCCCCACCCCCCCACTCGTGCGTGGGAGCCCATGGACAAACCGGGACACCTCCTTTACCGTGTGCAACTAGGGCATGGAGAAGCTTGCAAGTGGCTGGCGGAAAACCATGGGAATTGGAAAGCTGTGGTCCATGTCACATCAAAGGACAAAGGCTGGCAAGTTCTAGAATGTTCCACAAACAGACTCACACACAGTAGGCCCTGGGTCTGTTTGGCTGCCTCAAGCAGCACCCCCCCTTTTTTTTCACAGTAGAAGTCAACCCCCCAGTAGCGGTGATGTCTCATCTGTGCTAGGGAACAGGGGCTTCTGAGAGGTGACACCACATATGACAGACCATGACACTCTTGACCTAAGATACCGCAAAACCTTGATCCTAGCAAGGCACGATGCCACACTGAAGCCCACATGAAATTTCAATATAAAGAAAAGTGTCCTTGATGTTCAATTTTCCCAAGGGGAAAGCAGAACAGTGAGCCTGCAAAATTACTTTGAGAGGGTGGACCCAGGAATGTTTGTCCAAGAGACCTGTCCATAGAGAGTCACAATTACATTAGGTCATGAAAACTTGGTCTTAAAGTTAAACATTAGTCCTAGACAAATTAGTTGACCCTAAATAACACAGGGAAGAAATCCCAGGGAATCCACCATAGACTTTGTTCTGCTGCTGAGCTGTTTATAAAAAGCCAGGAGCTGACAAACACTCTGGGATGGTTGGTGTTTTTGAGTCACATATATCTAGTATATAGGTGCAGAAAGGTAAACTTAAGCAGAGGCGGACATTCCAGGTCCAGAAAGTAAAAATCCAGACCAAGATTTTGTTTCAACCAATCAGTTGAGTCCTTTGTGACTCTTTATACTCAACTGATTAGTTGAAACAAAATCCTGGTTTGCGTTTTTACTTTCTGTACCTGAAATGTCCACCTCGGGACTAAGGTAAAGGCAGAGGTGGAAAGTTCAGGTTCAGAAAGTACAAATCCAGACCAAGATTTTGTTTCAACCTTCCAGTTTAATTTAAAGAGTCATTCACAGAGTACTCAGCTAGTTGGTAGAAATAAAATCTTGGTCTGGATTTGTACTTTCTGAACCTGAACTTTCCACTTCTGGATAATGAAACATAGAGAATGGGTCATACCACGAAGGAATAGAGCTGAGAGGAGCGTGCTCGGAGTTCAGGTCTGCACTCTCCTACGCAGAGTTGCACTGGGCCTGGCACGGTTGTTGGCGGCGTGGCCTCCATCTTGCATACGATCCTGTCAGAACACACACAAGTTCCACAATGCCGATTTAAGGTCCCTTCCAGCGTGACAGGAAGCTCCAGCCATTGTCCAGGAAAGCTCCAGTTCCACCTTAAAGGCTAGATGCTGGAGAGGTACAGCAGTCTCTCATTCACTGCTCGTTAAGCGAGATGCTACTCCCGCTGGACCAAAGTGCATGATGCATGAATAGAACAGATTAGATTGGTTTCTGATGGAGGACTGATTTCTAACTTTGTGACATGGTAGAACTTCTTTTTAACCCCATCAACTCGTGAATATGGAACAATAAAGTCTTACTTCGCAAGGAGGCATGTAAAATCAAGATTGACTGGCTAATGTTTTAAGTTTTAATTATGTATGCCCTTGCATCCCAGGATCCTGAATATATCAGTAATCACCAAGAACACAGAAATCCACCAGTTGCGTTATTACAATCCCCCAGCACACATGACAATCAAGGATTACTTCATGAAGGCGAATGGCCAAGCCTTGAGTGAAACACCACTACCTTGTAGGAGAGTCACTTAATCACTGTGCCATTTATACAGAATAGAACATAACAATACCTTATTGATCCCTGTGGGGAAATTCCCTTTTCACCTGCCCCATCCTGCTCACCATTAAACATACAAGCAAGCTTTGGGGGGGGGGGTGGTGTCACAGCAAGGGGAGCCACCAACAGCACCCATGGAACTGGGGATTAAGGGCCTTGTGATTGTCTTGCCCAAGCCAGGCTCACACCAGCAACCTTCCGATGTCAGACCCGTAGGCTTAGGCCCACCGAGCCACACCCTGCCCTCCCTGGCTCTGCAGAAGGTCTCGTGGCCTGAGTGTTTCTCCGTAGCTGGTCACCTGTCTCACAGCACCCAGTACTTTTAGCTTCTGATGTGCCTATTGACGTAAGAGGTACTTTACGCGGCGTTAGTTAGCTATTGCTATACTTATACACCTCTTATCATTCATTTATTATATAGTCACTAATTCATTATATATTATGTACTTAAACACGCATTTCACCCTGCAACCAGGGCGGCCATTACAACGATAACACAAATCACGCCACAGATACTACACAGCAATTAAGCAATCTATGTACTAAATTTTGCTATGGTACTGGTTTGATTGTTGATGTATAAAGCATATTGGCAGGAGGCTGAGTTTTGATGTTGGTTAGTACCTACACTGCTAGCACTGGACTTACTGCTCTGCAATGACGTAGCCATCCTCCAGGGGGGAGCAGGGGACCCCTGCCACCTCCACATTCCCCACCAGCTCCGCGAAGGACAGCCCGAGGTTCATGCCCCGGATTGTCACCAGCGTCCCCCCCTCAGGGGGCCCCGCCACCGGAGTCACCTGTGCAAGACGGAACCCATGAAGCCGACTGACAAACGTTACCAGCAAAGTTCCATCGATTTCATTACAATTTCATTAAAATAAGACAAAAGGGGGGCATTTAAAAATACAATTTTAATTAAAGGCTCAACAGCCCTCATTAACTTTAAAGATTAATCTTAAATACTGTTTAGCAGTAGACCAAATTGCAAAGATAACTTCGTCAAAAGCAGGATGCCTAAGCATGTCGTAAATTAAGGTGAATGTGGACTGACTGCATTCAGGAGTTGTTGATAACAAATGATGTCCCGCATTAAGGCTCTTAAGGGTTGTCTAGCTGACTTTAGGTCCTGTCGACATGGAAATTTGCTGGAGCTAATACAAGTTTTTCCAAAGACAGTGTGGGGTAATCTTTTCATTTCCAGTTTTATTCATAGATTTTTTCACAATACTCTGATTAATGCCAATCAAACACTTCATATTTTCACCAAATCATGTGTTTTCCCCACACTAGTAAAGCAGAATAAAACAACTGAAAGACATTCTCCCCTACAATACACCCGTATGCCATTATCTGTTGCATTTCTTTAAAATATTATAAGATGATGAATATTTATATAAACAACAATATCGATCCACCAGATAACCCAAAGGTCCAATAAATCCTACAGGCAGTCAGTTTGCTGTCTGTTCATGAAAAAAATCATGATATAATGATCTGCACTGCTTTAAAATTCATTTTCTACTTTTTGCTATTTTTTTCTCAACATTCCCGACCTTTTTCAGTAAGCTCCTAAGGCAATGCCAGAGATAACACTGGGGATGTTGTAAAAAAAAAAAAGAGGACTCTGCAATCATTCTTTCTCCTCTCTTCTCGCTTCAGATTCTCGGTAGGATTTGAGTCAGGACTGTGATTGGGTCACTGAAGGACGCTCTCTGGCTTCTCTCTTCCCGTCACTGCCGCACGCCAACGCCATACTCACTTCTTTGCTGAATAATAGAAAACGCGTTGACGTTTCTTTTTGCTTCCCAAATCTGTGAGTGTTGCTCAATATTGAATTAGCTTTGCACCACGGCTGGTTCACATCAGCTCTGCCTCGTCAATGAACATGCATGCAGTGGCATTGCAAACGTGGCTGTGGTTACTCTGGGCCAAGCCGTCTCTCTCATATTTTCCTCTGGGGGCTCCCCACACACTGACCACCCATTAGCATCGGGGGGCTGATTCGTATTTCTGTGCCACCCCCACACACACACATTCTATATTCGTGGCTCTGCTTCCCCATCATTTATCATCGTGGCTCAGCAGTACCGGACCGGCAAGTTTTGGATTGATGGTGGTATTGTGAGTGTGTGTCTGTGGGGGTGGTGTTGGGGTGAGGTGGCGGGTCAACGAGGGCAGGAGGGGGGGGGGGGTGTGTTCGGTTGTGGAAAGAAAGAGAGAGAAAGAAAATTGAGATGGTGGACATTCCCGATGTCAAAACTGAGTGACTCAATCAGAGGTGGGTGAGCAGGAGATGGGCTGAGCTGTAACAGCCTCGCGTCATTGCGGGCACCTGTAAGCACACCGTCGACGTGGCAGAGCGAAGCACGTCCCACTGAAAAAAAGCTGTCAGCAGCTGATTATCCCCGCTGTTCCCAGGGATAATAAATCCAGTGGGCGCCATCGCGATCCTCACGACTTGCTAATAAAGTACAATATGGACGCCCAGCTTGACCGCGGAGAGGAATGGCAGCGTGCCCTTCTGTGCAGTCGCGTTTCCCTGCGTTGGCTGGCGGCTGGCAGCTTTGCGCAGACGCTGACTGTCACTCCTGGCTGTGTGCATGACGCAGTCAGATGGATGGGGGTGGGTGGTTGGGGAGGCAGGGTTGCCTTGATAATAGGATGGGCTGCTTTTCTGCTGGACGATCTGCTCCCCAGTAACATGCTGCTTTCTCTGTGGTGAGGACATCTAGACCCACCCCCCCCCCACCCCCAGCTCAAGATATATGTAAAAGGCACCCCCTAGTGGTTATACAAAGAACTGGGTCAACTGGAAAACCCAAACACACTCTGGGTGAAGCTCTAAGATCCCTCAAGGCCCAATGAACATCTGGGTGATGAAAGCTGCTGTGTCTCCTGACATGAGGACTGAGAACTGAGAAAGGGAGCAGGGGAGAGAGAGAGGGACCCGAGAAAGGGAGCAGGGGAGAGAGAGAGGGACCCAAGAAAGGGAGCAGGGGAGAGAGAGAGGGACCCGAGAAAGGAAGCAGGGGAGAGAGAGAGAGGGACTCGAGAAAGGGAGCAGGGGAGAGAGAGAGGGACCCGAAAAAGGGAGCAGGGGAGAGAGAGAGAGGGACCTGAGAAAGGGAGCAAGGGAGAGACAGAGAGGGACTCGAGAAAGGGAGCAGGGGAGAGAGAGAGAGGGACTCGAGAAAGGGAGCAGGGGAGAGAGAGAGGGACCCAAGAAAGGAAGCAGGGGAGAGAGAGAGGGACCCGAGAAAGGAAGCAGGGGAGAGAGAGAGGGACCCGAGAAAGGGAGCAGGGGAGAGAGAGAGAGGGACCCGAGAAAGGGAGCAGGGGAGAGAGAGAGGGACCCGAGAAAGGGAGCAGGGGAGAGAGAGAGGGACCCGAGAAAGGGAGCAGGAGAGAGAGAGGGACCTGAGAAAGGGAGCAGGGGAGAGAGAGAGGGACCCGAGAAAGGAAGCACTCCTCCACTTCCGAGCTCCCGTGTGCCCCAGCAGCCAGAGGACACCTGTCAGGGGACCCCAAGCTGCAGAAATATTCACGATCATAGAAAATGTAACCGAAGTCCGAACTTCCATCTATCTGGCTGTCAAAGCAAATCTGAAGAAACATCTAGGTGCCGTGTCCAGTTGCACATACACGCCTTGCCCTCTCTGCAGACACACTGCAGGTTCGGCTCCTTCCACACCGCATTATTTCATTTCTAGCCTACTGGCGTCCGCAGACAAACTAGCAGGCAGACAGCAGGCACTTGCCAAATCTGCACCATCCCTGTTTCCAAAGCCCTTGCGGACCTGTCCTCCTACGCTCTACTCCAGTCGCGCCATCTAGCTCCGCCCCAGTGATGTCATTCCCTCACCTTTCAGAGCTTTAATAGTCTTTATTCCTCACACCTCTTTGTGTGACTTTGGGGGGGGGGAAGCAGAATGTGACTTGAAGGAAGCATGAAAAATTCATCAGGTGCCGTAAACACTCATTCTGATGCAGCACGTACAAATCAGCTTAAGGCCCGCGGAAGCCGTAAATAATTATCTCTGCAGATTTCATTAGTAAATGCTGTTCGCCCTTCTGTGGAAAAAAACAAATAGAATTTATCTCATTAGACGAATACTGGTCTCTTTTTACAGAGTAGGGTGGGGCTCTGCAATAAACAATGGGACAAAAGGACTCAAGCTGACTGTGTCTTATAACAAAGATAACACTGAATTCATTAAACGGAGAGGAACCTCCTCGCCGGAGCGACATTCTGCAGTGAGCCAGCCCTGGTGGGGTGGATGAATTTTAACATAAAACTGAGGAGAACTGGGCCGGTTTAGAAGGCCAGCGGGTTTGGCTCAGCCTGTGTGTTTGCCGCCTGCCGATTGTGTCCTCATGTTCCGTTGCTGTTTATCTAAAGGCAGACACACGCATCCCCGAAGTGAACACAGAGCTGCCACTGTGATTTAAAGCCAGACCGTGCCGGAATCTTGGAGCCTAATGAGTCCTAACTATAGATCAGGTGTGATTTTCTTCAGGCGGGACATGGACGTGCTTACAAACAGCACAGATTTCCGCCCACACCATGGCTTTCGCACCGATGGAGAAAAAAGAGCCACCTGACTTTGCAGGGATGTCCCCATAATGTCTGTTTTTACATTTTGCTACCTCGTGGGGATAGAACTAAACACCTCAAAATTCCTTCCTGCCTGCTGCCAGAAGACCATTATAAATATGATGGCCTCTTCCTGTGGGGCTTTATTTTGGCGCTCCGAGACCCAGGGAGCTGCCCAGTGATAAACACGAGGGGGCCTTGACCATGCAAGGGATGCTGGGATATAGCTGCTTCCTCATTTATCATTACGCAAAAATTCCCAACTGAGAGGGGGACCAAAGTAGACACTGGAGCAGGGAGAAAAACTGGAAGCGAGGGACAGAGCTCAGCACTAATTATGGGAGGGAGAATATTTACAGAGATGGAGGTTAGATGCTTTAGATATTACCATGCTATCACTCGAAGGCAATCTAGACCTACAAACTTTCAATGGAGAGCAGAGGTGCATTCTGGGATGTGGCCATGCAGTGTGTGTGTCCCTTGCTGGGACGTCACTGACCTCGGTGATGCGGGGGTTGGTGCACTTGACGTTCCGGGCGGACAGGTCGAGCCAGCGGCTGCTGTAAGTCGGCCCGGGGCAGTGATGGCGCAGGGTACAGCGGCCCTCGCCACTGCACCAGCCGCACTGGAACTTCCTGTCCACCTTCAGGCACTTCCCGCAGCTGTAGCGCTGTGCTGTGCACTTATACAGGTGCACTGTGGGACGGAGGGGGAGGGGCAACATTAGAACACGCCCAAACAGACATAAGCCACTCCCAGTAGGGTTGGAATTTGGAGCCATTGAAATTATTAATACACTCCTAAGGGGGCGTAGTAACGGCAAATACCCATCTAAAACTGCTGATCTTCACCATGACAACAAAAGCATCCCTGCATGTCTTTAAACAGCCGCTCTACAGATTTCTTCCTCTGTTTCTTTTAAGTCTTGCGGTTGAGATAACAGCCTCATGCATGCGTTCACCATCACCATGTTATTCTATTTTTCTGCGCTACAATCGCTCATGTCACACTGGGAGGACAAAATACTCTTCCAGCGACTTCAGATGTGACCACTGTGAAATAATTACAAAGGCGGTTCTTCCAGTCTTGACCTTGAAGTTACCACGACGCCGTTTAATTTAATTACTGTGAGGGAATGTTTTCCCTCAATCCAACACCATTTGAGTGGTATGCTGAAGCCGAGCAAAGCACAGCCCCACAGTCCTCGTCCATCAGATGGACAGAGTGTCAAGTTTTAGGAAATATTTCAATCGGCACCCGATCGACACCTGGACTGACCTTCAAAACACCAAATTCAGTGAAGGTCCTTAAAGGCAAAATGCTGCCGTCACAGATTTAGGTCTTTCAGGACCAGTTTTAGAGGTTACTGGAGTCAACTGTATGAAGAACACTTGGCACCTTCTCCAGTTGGCTTCACATGGACGACTGTGTCCCCGTGGCCACTTTCTTGGCAAATAAATTCAAAAGCATTTTCCTCTGTACTACCTAACCTCCACTTTCAGTGTTTTGCCTCCTGAATGCAGTGTTTATGAAACATGTGATTCTGAGGGCGGGTGAGGTGCTGTGGGCACAGGCGGACCATGGGCGTACCTCTGATGTTCTCGGGGTTGTCGATTACGAAGTTGCCGTTCCACACCACAGAGAAGTCCACCAGCAGGTCGCCGATTTTCATGCCCTCGTAGGTGTACTGCGGGGAGGCAGAGATGGCGGAGGCTTCATGCACTGGGCTGCTATCCGGGGGCCCCGTGTGCCCGTCTGTGCCAGTGCACGGTGCCAGGCGTGCAATTGGATATTATCGGGGATCACCGCGGGTGGTGACTGCCGTGCCAATGCGCAGTTGGAGTACTGGTGTACAGATGCAGCTTTAATGTCAATAGCGTGTAATCTTACCAGCACTTCGAAAAGGGTAACCTGTGGTAATTAAACTCCCTGAATCTGGATGAAGTGGGGAGAGAAGAGTGGGGGGGGGCGGGTGACCTACTGAATAATGAATAATGACCCAGCGCTGCCATCGCAGCGTGTCTCTCTTGAGCAACCTCGGGAGAAAAGGGGGACTAGATTTATCCAGTTTGTGATCAAAGCAGGGCAAACTGGTGGTGGGG
>JABFEA020000130.1:20851550-20870488 GCA_019775915.2 Cyphomyrus plagiostoma | reverse complement strand
CCCCCCCCCCCCCCCCCCCCCCCCCCCCCCCCCCCCCCCCCCCCCCGCCCGCGCGGCCCCCCGGGCGGCGCGCCCCGGCCCACCATTAGAGCGATTCCAAGGGCCCCTGACTGATAGGGCCTCTACAAATTTTAAAACATAATTGGACTGATCTGGGTTGGTGCCCCAAAATTATACACTTTCACAGGGCCCCAAACTCTCTGCAAGGGCCCCAAAATCAGTGATGGAAAATGACTCTAAAGCTCCTGTTCATTGGGTCATGGTACTTTTACACAAGACATACGGCACTGAGGCTCATTCTGTGGCCTTGGGGAGCTTTATGTCTCGCCATTTTTCACTGTTCTCTAGGCTGTGGGCTCTCAGTGGCCGTCACTGCTACCTGATTGCATTCTGCGTTTGAGTCTGTTTTTTTTCTCCTTGAGTGCGGAGACACAGACAGGAATGTAGGAGCTGGGGAGGCAGCGAGACTCTTGAAAAGGATGACATTTTTCCATTCACCGGGGAGGGGGGGGGGCGTGGCTTTCCCTCCTGTCTCCGCACTGATTAATGCTTCCTTTCACGTGGAGCGAAGGGGGACCAGGTGTGAGCGAGTGAGCCCACCTGTGACAAGGACGAGCAGCCTGTTTTCAGGTGGAGATGCCGCAATACGGCAGCTGGCCTCGATATTAAGGACGCGAAAGGTGACCCTCGGACGCCCACTGCCCTTCTACTGCTCAGCCAGTGAAATAACAGGTTAGAGCTGAGGGTGATATACTGACCAAGCAGGCAGAACACGCCGGACAGACAGGCTGACTCGTTGATCTGTGCAAGATGTTCGTGAGTGGAGCAGATGCGTAACAGATCACATCTTGGACCCGGGGTCGGGGTCAGCTGTCCCTCTCGTTTCACAGCCTAGACTCAAGCATTAGCGCAGCCACAGCAATGTTTTATTTAACTATTAAAATGACCCGATTGAAATGGGAGCGTAATTAGATCAGCTGAGAGCGGTTGTTAGAAAATTCCTGAAGTCCCTATAGAGGGGAGCCGCTGAATGTGTCACCCGGCAACCAGGCCGGCCGGATGCGCCAGGAAACCGTTCCCTCCAGTGACACCTCAGTGCTAACGCTAACGTGCCACTGAAAAACTCTGTTAATCCTCGGATTGCAAAAGATGTTTGGAAATATCCCAGCCTGTGGTAGCATGTAGGCGCAAAATGAGAGAAAAAAAATGCCATTAGAACCGGAAACTGCATTTATTAAAAAAAATTCCAGAAAACTCCCACGTTGTGTGGGAAAATGGGACGCCCACCTTGAGTTATTGAGGAAAGATATCTACAGTCTTATCGCTGCAATAAAACATTAAGCAGCATCTGTTGCCAGATCTTCTCTGCCAAGAATTTGTTTGTATCATCTGGAACGCGGGGAGCGACCATGCAGCTGGCAGGTAGGGTACGGCAGCTTCAGAATCACCCGCTTTTGGTATAAGGTGGCTATGGTGAAAAATTCTATCTTTATATCGCTGAAATAACCGTGACTGTGTTTCCCTGCCACTCACACTTGTCACTTTGCTGCTTTTAAAGAAAGATATAAGCACTGCTCATTCTCTAAAAAGTTTGGCGGTTTAAATTTCAGGCCGGGTGGACCAATACACCTACTGTATATAACTTGATGTGAGACACCTCAAGTGATGTTCCAGGCCTTTTCAGATGTGTAAATGGCCTTTGGCCAATAACAAATGTGTATGTAGAGGGTGTTAGAACACTATGGATTGGGTCAGGGACTCTGCGCAACAAGCTAACATTTTTCTGAATCGTTAGCGCTTTCGAGGAGAGGGTAGAGGTTTCGCAAAACAAATTTAACACTTTAACCCAGTGAGAATGGCGGGTCAGCATGAACAGCGTGCGGAGTCTGGAGGCTATAAATAATCTTCGAGGGGGGGGGTCGCTACCCAAAATGGAACAAACAACCATGCTCTTATGAAAGTCAAGCTGGCAGTAAATGATGCTTTGTGATCCGCAATTAGACCCTGTTCATGCATATTCAGACGGCCCACTTCCCGACAGCGATGGCGGCAGGCGACAAACTCGCACCTGAGCTGCGTGTCATCAGTTAAGCAAAATGCTCATAAACGAACAATTTGGGAGGTTTTAAAGGGGCGCGTCCCTTAGTCAGATAAATGATGTGTTAATAATAACAGCACTTTTCGTTTTTCAAAAAGGCACCCAAATTAAACTGACTGGCATTTCTGCAGGTTGCCACAGATAAGTTTCCCGCATGTAGACATCAGTTTATCTGGTTCCTGAAGAGGTATTATGTAGTTATCCTGCCCCCACCTCACACACCAACACACCCTGGCCCCAAAACACATGCACACAGCGAGAAAACATTATAAGGACCTTGTAGGATTTGATCCCTGGGCTCACCTTGATCCTTGGGAATGACCGGAATATCCTGAGCTCCTGGGGACATGCAGGTGATCAGGTCTCCGCTCACCTGGCCTCGGGCCTCTGTCAGGTTCCCGAAAGAGCAAGTAACCCCCGCGGAGAGGTCCGGGACTCCACTAACTTTTACCAGGAGCTGCGGGAGAGATGATTCTGGTCACTTTTCTCCTTCCACGCATAGAGTAACCCCATCAAAGGAAAGCCTTTGCCACAGCCAGTCTCATTGTTACATGTACTTCATACTAGATAATGACCATTTACCATTTATGTGCAGCAGGAATGTGTTGCATTCATTTTCAAAATTTACTGGCAAAATAGAGTGCCGTTGGAGCACCTTCCTAGAAAACTATGTCTCATTCCAATGCAGCAAAGAAATGCTAATCTTTGCCGGTGCTTCCATTAAAATTTCCATTATAAAGTATAACTTCACACTGCAACCTCACGGATCCGATCTTTTGTCAGCCGCCCGAGCAAGACTGATACCATTTAATTCTCCTGCTGCCTCGGCAGACCTGCACGGTGCCACATTTAGGGAGCGAGATCTCAGCTGCTATTGCGACGGCGCTAGCAGGAGCGCGACCGGTGCAGCGAACGAGGGTCATTAAATATTCACCCAGGCTGCGTGTTGACGCCGTTCACAGGCAAGCCAGCGGACACGCATATGTGCATGCGCGCACACACCAGCGCTGTGCTAGCGTACTACACTATCTAATATTTCGTACCACCTTGTTAGAGAACCGGAGGATTTCAATTTAGGGTCGCCTGCAGCGGGACGCTGGTTTCCACGCTTTCCATGATGCTACTCTCGGCACTCCGACAAAGGTCGCTTAATTAAATCTGTGCTCTCTGCCGCCTATTTCCTCTTGGCAGGGCTCTGTTGTCATGGTGATCCCCATCCAGTGGGATGCGGCATTTGCAGGGTGACCCCCTTGTGGTACCAGGTTTGTCCGTTTCATGGAAGGAGGAGGTATGTCTAGACTCACAATGCATTGTCACGCAAACACCTCAATTCACTTCAGCTCAGTGGTACTAGTGCCAGGAAAACAGCTCGAGTCCAGTGATCACAAGTTTCCACGCACAGATGCATCTGCTGATTGGCCGATGGAGGTTTTTAATTTTATGACAAGCGGTCTGTGAAGGAGCCCAGATGACCATCGGGCGAATCGACTTGCGTATGTCACAAACCAGCCAACTAGTACGCGCTGGTGTAAAACTACACAAATAAGGCGCTTTCACACCAAAATCCCAGAACCCAGTCCTGAGTTCTTGGGCTCTCTCACCCTGAAACTTGCTATGCTTAATAAGCAAGGCAGATGCAAAAAGTGTGCAGGTCAAACTTCATACACAATTTCATACAAAACTACACCACTATGCTAAAACGGCGTTGTTTTGCTAGATATTTGTTAGTTATTGGAGGATCGTGATCAAAATGGGATGCTGCCTCTTATTTATATTTTACTTATATGACGTGTGACAATATCAATAATAATAATAATAATAATTGTTATTATTATTATTAAATTTGGCCAGCAGATCGATCTTTCATCAATTAGCCATGGAAGGTTGGCACTTGCAAATATTAGACGAAAGTATATTGGTTAGTGATCAAATTTTCCGATGCATAAATATGGGGATGCAAGCAAAAAAAAATATTAATTGATGCATCAAATGTAATTCAGGTACAAAGATGATTACATCTGCTCAATTTTTGATTTGCTACATTCACAAAAAGGCATCTGATTGCAGGGAAAAAAAAAGTTCTGGCAGTATGAAAGCACCTTTAGCGTGAAACTTTGATTTCAACATTCTTAATGGATGCCTTTGTCCTAAGCAACAACAAGTGATGAAAATTTGGAGTCACAGAGAAGGGTTAGTGCCCTTGGAGCAGTTATGCACCCTTTATTATGATACCAATGATGATGTGATCTCTCTGCTGGAAACCTTCCAAACATGGGTATGGATGCCTAAACCACAGAGCCACACACACCCATACACACCAAACGCACAAAAAAACTCACAGTCAACAGCACAAATACTTTATAGGGACACTTCATCGCACACGTAAGAATAATTGTTGTTTGAAGGCAGCAAAGAAAGAGGAGCATGCTGGGTAGAATGTGCTCCATATATACAAGGAATGCTGGGAAGTACAGATGAGGGGCAGTTGATTCCTGTGTTGGGTGAGAAGGAGTTCAACAGCAGCTACTCCCCCCGGACCATTAAAATGTGCGGGACCCCCCAGTCCGTCCCTCAGGAGCCTCAAAATCGGGGCCCACATACAAAGAAGCATCAATGACAAAGGGGGCCAAACTGGGGAAGGAGCGTCGGATCGGTCACAGGTGGGTCCTTTGAGGAGCAACCCGGCGTCACAGCTCATTACGGAATGAGCATCACAGAGCGAGAGGGTCTCTTGAAGGAGATGGATCGCAGATCACTTCCTGGCATTTTGAGAGCGAACGGGGACTAGTAGGACAAGTGGTGGCATCGGGGCATGGAGACGAGCCCTCGGTGCACGGGGCAGCTCATCGACTTTATGGCAATAAAGTAACACATGAGCAGGGAACCTGTTTGTCCAGAACATTTCAGCTAATAATGGCCCTGGCACTATGAGCCATGGACTGCTTGCCTGAGACCCATGACGGGGGTTAGGATATGGGTATGGGGCGGGGGGGGGCAGCTGCTAGACCTCTGAAGGAAAATGTGGGGCAGAGCTACTGTAAGGTTAAGGAAGGGTGGGTGTGTGTGTGGAAGGGGGGGGGGTGAGGGTAGGGAGAGTGGTCAGTTATCATTCTGACAAAGGTGGAATTGTCCATTATCCTGGATCCTGTCATTAATTTGACTCATTACCAGTGAACTGGCCCGGATTTAATGTAATTGCACATCTGAAATAATCCAACCAGCCCTCACTGGATCCGGCCTCAGGAAGACCATCAGACTGTGAAACAACAGCTGTGTAAAGACAGCTGTCATCGTCACGAGGAGGCCACTTGTGTTTGTGAAACTGGCTTGAGTTTGGCTGGTGATACTGGTCAAGGGGATGCCAGGTGAGGTTCTGGCACGTCGTCGCCACCAGCATTCCCAGCAAGAGATACAGGGCCAGACTGGTAGACTTGCGGAGGCTATGAATCCCAACTGTACAGCTATGCAGAGTTTGTTGTGCACACACACACACACTCACAGACCCACAAACACTATCTAACACTATCTTACACCTCAATAAAAATAAGGGGCAATTATTTTAACATTTTCATTGAGGTGAGGGGGGGAGAGTGGAGGGAGTGGGTGATGATGTGATTTGTGGAGTGGGGGTGGTTATTAAACAATGTTGTTTCAAAACAAGACATAGCTTTTTGTTTAAAATTTTTCAGTGCGGGTCAATCCCACCCAAATATATATATATCACCCAAAATAAAAAAATAAAGAAGCAAACTAGATAGATATGGTTCACCCACTAATGTGGAGCACACTTTCTGTGTGGTAAACCAGGCCGTGTGTTGCTCACCAATAAAAATTACTTTTGCAGCATCATTTGTATGACAGGTGTGTCCCCAAGTCCATAACAGGACCTACTGCATGGACACTAAAACTGATAACGGACCAGGTGCCAAAAGTGTTTCTGCATTGCCGTTGATGTCATGGCAACTTTACTATTTTTTCAATTGGAAGTTTTTTATCAGTCACTAATGTATTTACGCGTGATGTCAGTACGATATGGATGCGTGGATCTCACAGTGCTGCGGGATCATGACGGGCCACATTATACCAGGAACTGAGAAGTACCAGGAACTGAGAAGTACGGCGAGGGACCGATCCACCTACACGTTTGTCACTAAAACGTCTAGCTTGTTTCATTGTCCGATTCTTTACAGGTCTGCCCTGAATGGCGGGCCAGGCCACCGGAAAGTCTCCTGGTAATCCCATTGGCCGGGTCGGGCCTATGAAAATGGGCGGAGTTACTGAGCCAGGTCAAAGCCGGTCAGAAGGTGGAGTTCAATGTCGGATCGTTTCTCATCATTGCTAATTACTACTGGAGTTAAAAAACAGTATTAAAAACACCAACTTAATATATATGTCCACACTGGTTAAGCTGTTAATAATAATAATAATTATTATAATAATAGTAAACAAACATAATAATAAACATGAATAATGCCAGACTGTTGCAGTTTGCTGATTCCTACTAAGTGACTGGGACTCACTGGGATGCTGGGCTCGGACACAGCGATGCTGTCAGGACGCACGCTCGCCGTCACGCACTGGCCGAGGGTGGAGGCGAAGCGGCGCGGCTCCTCCGCTCGTGGGCACGCCTCCTTCCTCGAACACCTGTTGCGTGGGTTGTGGGGGGGGGGGAGACACACAGCTGTCCAGAGTTGCTCACTGAAAATAGACGGGTCTTGCGTAGCACGTACAATTTGCATATTTAAAAAGTTGCCTTGGAGGCAGGAAATTCAAGCACTATTGCTCTGCTATGTTCCGGTACTGTGAATGCAGCATCTTCCCCGTGACCTAACGCGGGGTTTGGATAAAGCCGTAGGGTGACGCCGTGCGCTGTTCTGTTGACCACCGGCATGGAGACAGGATGCGTAGGACCTGCGGCTGTCCCTCCAGATGCCTGTTTAATAGAACCTCGCCAACACACTCCCAATCACGTCCCTTCTGAATTTAAGACTTTGGCAATCACATCGTCAAGCATGCGATGGTTGGGGGTACGTGACCTAATCTGTGACAAAGCGCTGAGTTGTGAAGATGACTCTTGGATAGTATCAAGCGGGAACGGTTAACTTCTTATAGGAAAGTCACGACACTAAGACACCTGTAATTAGACAGAAAACCCTTGGGAAACAATTGGGTGGGAGGAGAGAGGACCAATTATATAAGCACTCAACAACTTTATATTGTTGCCATGGTTCCTGCAGACGGTCATTATCTCGGCCTGATTGTTTTTTCTTCCCCGTTTTCCTCTTAAGCTGCCATTATCTGAAACTCAGAGTGCCGAGCAACTTGTTCTGTTCCAAACCCGTCATGTGCTGCTCCATTCCCATCCAATGGCTGCTCTTCGTTTCAGACCCCTCCTCTGCCTCAACCTTCTCCAAGCAGGGACATGCTTGATGAGTACTAGTGAGGGGGTGTCCCTTGGACATGTCACCGTGGCCTTATAAATCAGCCCCTGAACGATGAGCCAGGAAACGCTGTAGCTGTTGACTGCACACAGAAGATGTAGGTGCACTGAACCGCGCAGAATCTGACCAGGATCTTTATCACGAGAAACCTTCATGCCTGATCAAGGTCAGGATCTCACTCGAAACAGAAATGGGACTGGGAGAACGAGATGGGGACGATGGATACCTGGAACATCTTGGCATTGAGTGACCTGGATTTCAGATCTAGGTTATTCTAAACTCTGATGTTATACCATGAGACACTTTCCTCAAAACCAGACAGTGAATATGCCAGGTACATAAAATATATATATTTACATCGGCTGAGAACACAACTACAGTCACACTACATACTAGAACTGCTAAATCATTTTATCAGAGAGCCAGGGAACTTGATTTATCCAGTCTATGTAAACTGGTCTAACCATCGGAATTATGGGTAACACTTAACCTAAGGCCATTTTTTTTAGTAATTTATAAACACATTCATAATGGATTATAAAGCATTCATAAAGCATTATAAACATGGCTATAAATAGTTATAAAAAGGCATAACGTATTATTTAATCCATACGGCCATCACCCATCAGGTTCGGCCCCATTTTAACAAGCTTCTGAAACTATGACTGCACAGGAGCTGTAAAATGGTCCAGCTGGCAAAAGAACCGCACCGTGTCTACTGGTGGGATGGTCTATGGTCCAGACTTCTTGAGAACCCGCCGGTCCCCTCACAGCCAAGCGACTGATGAGATGCAAACACACGATTCGACTCTAATGAATGTTTAATTATCGCTGTGAATTGGTCCACAAGTGGGTCAGTAATGTTTGGTTACCGTGTCTATTAGGCTTTGGTAGCAACCTTGTTTATCCCCCATTCCTGCCAATTGTCTGATGCCCACGTCTCACCTTCTGCAGGGAGGAGGTCATTGTGCCTACTTTGTCAAAGGGAATAGAGATATAATTTGGTCAATATCTGCCTGTGATTGCTACAGGACCACTACAGGACTACAAGGCAAGAAGGTGGTTTTAATCCTTTCTCGGCTACAATTTATTTGATAGTTCATTTTAGAGCAAGACTGTCAACCAGCTCAATATCCAAGCAGCTGCTGCCTTTTATTGGATATTGGCTTGTAATATCAGCATGCAGGGCGGTTGCCTGGATGGTATGAAACATCCCTCGGGCAGAAGACTATGAAGGATGCCGCCGTACAGGCGTGGAAGGGTTCTGGACTTTGTGGCGGGAGATAAAGTGCAGCAATGCATGATGGGTGGAACCACCAGGAACCAATAAGAACGAAGAAAAACTCACCACCAAGTGAAGTGTTATTGTAATAGGCCCAGTTATGCCTTTTGTGGAGACACAAGGTCTGCACACGTTTCAGGTTGTTGGGATCAGGTTGGAGATCCACTGTTAGACCGGACTGTATTGCACAGACTCTCCCGGCTTCTGTGAGTGTTGGCTACCCCCCCACACTCCCCATCCTGTTCTTGCCATTAATTCCCATTAAATCAGCGAGGACAGACGCCGGACGAGACGTGCTCTCATTTCTAAGGCATTTCCCCCCATTCCTTGCTAATGCTTCTAAAACCCTGAATCGACACCCGTATCAGTAGACCGAGAATGTGGGATTAGTGGTCCCTCATGTTCAGATGCAGTAGCCAATACCCGCCACCAGGGGGCCTGAGACAGCCAGGACCCTTAAATTTACTTCAGGGCCTTAATAGGACTGATGTGTGATGTTCAACAGAACAAATCCCCAAGGTTGTGTTTTTTTGTGTGGACCCTTCTGTCTTACAAATGGGGGTTTTTAGGACTTCTGAAACAGCTCAAAACTATTTGAGCAAATATCTGTCTTTCGGATCATTAAACCATCCATTTTTGCCTGGTTAATCTAAATCTCATAGAACCGAGCTTTCAGCTCCATCAGTGCACACAGTGACTGAAGAGAGGGTGATTGATGGGGTGTAACCACGGTAACCCGCGACGGGATGGCAGACTTACATGTTGTGCAGGACGCACCAGCCGCAGTGGGGGTCCCCTGAGCTGAGGCACTCACCACACGTCCCGTACTGTGCGCACCACTCGATGGGCACCTGTGACACCTGCAACGTAGCGACATCGTCAGCTCGGGCACCTGCACTCAAACATGATGTCATAGAAAAGCACGAGGTCATTCACTAGAAAGAACAGGAACCGATCATATTTTTCCCCCAAAATACTGATGGAGCTGTAAATAAAATCCCCGCACTTTTCACTTTCTACCTATGATCAGCCCAGCTGGCCAGCCTTAACTCACAAGCCAATCAGCCAATTGAAGCCAGCTGCTCGTCATTAATCACCAGGTCTGGCTTGTTCCATCGCCGTCCAACTCATGCTGTACTATTCTATCTTTAGAGATGGGTTTTCGTTGCACCGACACACACCCAGAGCTGAGTCAGTGTTATACACACACACACATTGGATCTATTACCTAATCCATGCTTTGCGGTTCAGTTGGACGGGATGCAGAGGATTTGATGAACTATGATCGACGCATGTATTGTTTTCAGAAGCAACGTTTTGAAACGCAATTACGATTTCGCTATCTGTAAACACTACGGGTTAAATGCTAAATGTTGAATAGCATATAAAAATTATGAGAAAAAAAAAACTGAAGTCAGACTAAAGTCTGAGGCGGAAGGATTTTGACAAGGATGGATGAACGTAGAGCAGAGTTTCCCAGCACAGTCTTTGGGGACCCGCAGACGGTCTACGTCCAGCTTCCATTAAGGGGCTAGAATGCGGGCTGTTTGACTGTAAGCTGGGTGGGAGCGAAAGCGTGGACCGTCTGTGGCTCCCTGGAGGCTCCGTTGGGAAACACTGAAGTAGAGCCTCAGACAGATGGTAGCTACAGCATGGAAAAGGCTGAGCTGTGGCCCATTCCGCTGTTAACCTTCGGTAGGAATCATACTTAAACCCATCTGACTCATAACATGTCCCTGTATTCCCAGGGTGCTGGATAGTCTATTGTCTTTGGACTACAGCATTAATCACTGAAGTCCTGAAACGTTTCTCCATTTTCCATATGTTACTGCATTTCTGTATTTTTACCGCCCATAGCCTGCACATCGCCTTTCAAGCCCTTTAATTGGTGTTTATTGAGACAGGCATGGCTAAGCCTATAGATGTGTAAGTGCCACCTAGACTGGATCGTTTCTGATCTATGAGAACTCTTCTGCCGATGACGGACATCGGCAGGCAGCTGGAAATGTCCAAACCGACATGCCCGTCTGCCTATTCACTTGGCAGGGAACTGTGGGAAGAGAGCAGCTGTGGCGTTTGGGCGTACTTAGGGGAGGGGGGGGGGCGCAGTTGTGCTCAGATTAGTGGCATTCATCAGACTCTGGTGCAGTGTGATGACGGCAGAGGGGTGTGAATGAAAGCACCTTTTCTGCTGGCTTGAAACTCAGATGTACAGAAGTGGGGGGGGGGTCCTTGCTAAAAAATAAATACAATGACCAGGAGACTCCAAATATCAAGCTGCAGGGAGAGGCAAAAGAGGCCCCATCGCAACGGCCTGCACCCGCTCTGCCCCCCAGGCATTAAAACACCTGTAAGAAAACCCTCAGCAACACTCAGTAGCCAGCAATGCTCACGCACGCATCAGCACCCAAGCGGAACGTGGCGGTGGGCAGCCCCCGCCCCCAAGGCCACCTAGCCTCACCTACGGGGATCCAGTCAAGCGCAGCATCACTGCATGCTTGACCCGAGTTCGTGACCCCTCAAGAACCCCTGAGGAAGACATAAGGAATTCTGCCAACCCTGGCCAGAAAAGGCTGAAGGGGTCCGGGAAGGGCCTTTTAAACATCTGCGTGGTGAACCACGATCACCGGTCATTCTCCTCCCTGTGCGTCTCCGTTCACATGCAGAGTATCCGCTCAAGGTGACCGATGCCGCTTCATTCTTCATCCCGTCGAGTTTAGGGCTACAGCTATTTTTCTGAAATAAGAAGTAGCATGGGAGGAATGGAGGACGCAGGAACGGTTCTTTTCCGTTGCGAATTAAGCTTCTTTAGGATCATGACTGCAAACCGGATTAGCGTCCTCTCCCAGGAAGAGGAGGTGCAGAGAATGGCAGTTGCATGTAAATGCATTAAAGCCATTTGCAAATTGATTTTCTTTTTGTGGGGGATGGTGGGTAGGCACAATCACACGCAGTCTACCTCCATATTCCAAGAGTCTGTTAGGGATGTGGGCGAGGCCTCCAACTCTCTGTGTTTGTAGTTGCTGGTGTCACACAGGACCAGTGGTTTTTTTTATGGGGGGTGGGGGGACAATATGGCCTCCCCCCCCACACGTACACCATAGGCCTCAGAAGGGCTAAAGAAAGAGCCGAAAGGAACATCATGATCAGTTATCCTCGGGGGCCTGACAGAACTGGACTGTGGGTAATATAACATTTCTGTGAAACAGAATACCAGCACAGAACATAACATATCTGGGAAAAATAGGGGGAAAAACCCGATGAGCAGTGAGACTAATCTGCGTAGCGCTCTCTCTCCTCTCCGCGGGATGAAAGGAGTTGAGTGGCTGCGACAGCTGCGCACACCGTCCCTTGGCTGCGCTGCTTTGCCTGGAGACTGTCTGCGCGGCAGGGAAAGTTGCTCAAGTTTCAGTGATTCAGACACAGCCCCAGCTGAATGGGTGGTGCTCAAGAAAGGAGCGGATGGACAGACGGGCAGGAAGGGATCACTTTCTCCCAGTCTCCCAGAGGCCTTTCCAGCGATTCTCTTTCTTTCCATGTGGTGCTTTTCAAGGTTTTTTTTTTCTCCCCTCCACTTTTTAAATGGATCAAGGGCTCTACATGAATCCCGCTCTGCCACAGAGCTGCTGTCACATGCTGCCCCAGCACGACCAAAAGTTACTAAAGTTACCACGGCGAAATAATCAATCTTCAAAGAAGTGTGGCGCGAACAGAAACACACACGAGATTAAAAAGTGTCTCAAAGCAAAAATTCACCACATTAAGTCCGTTTTTTAAATTCTGTGTGTCCGCTTGAGCATTGTTTTGATTTAACCTCAGTCAGCTGCTTAGAGCAATGTTTCCCAGTCCGGTCCTCTAGGACCCACAGACAGTCCACATTTTTGCTCCCTGCCAGACAGTCCACATTTTTGCTCCACGGACCAGGCTGAGAAACATTCCCCTAGAGCAATGAGATCTGTAGGAACCTGTCGTTAAACTCTGTGTGAAGGAAGATCAGGCTTGACTAATAGGTAAACAGGCTTTCTGACATCAGGCACACAGGCATGGAGAGAGCAGTAGGGGACAGTGGAGTGCGTGAGTGTCAGACGATATGGAATGAGGAGCAGTGGAGTGTGGGCCTCGAGCTGCAGGGGATTATACACACCTGACACTCCAGCGACACGCGGCCTCTCACCCACAGTCACACCTCGACTCACCCCGGGCTGACCAAGTGTCCGCATCCCTTCAACTCTCTGTCCCCCCTGACCCAACATCAAATAAGCAGAGAGCTGCTTCCAGAGATCCCTCAGGAGAGGCTCTCACCACTGAACCTGGGCTGGGGGGAATCCCCAGTGAACATGATCAGAGCAGGCAGCAGAATGGAGATGGGAGATACGCACTCAGATGCCTCACTGACAGTGTCACATATGATGGACAAGGAGGGGCAAGTCCATGGGCAAACCAGAGCTGGGAACCACCAGCTTAGGGCCACAATAGCCATTTTAGCATAAGAACCACCAGACTGCCTTTTCCCCAAAGGGAATGGACGTATTCACAGATTGCAATTACCATGCTTCTGTAAATTCTGTTATTATTCTGCCTCTATAAATGCCATGGTTATTACTATTGCTTCTGGAAACACTCTGAGCATTACTTCTGCTACTGTAAACAGTGTGATTATTACTTCTTTCTCTGTAAACACTGTGGGTACTACTAGTGCTTCTAGAAACAATGCTATTATTATTTCTGCCTTTGTAAACACTGTGATTCTTACTTCTGCCTCTGTAAATACTGTGACTATTACTCCTGCCTCTGTACACACTTTGGTTATTACTTCTGCCCCTGTAAACACCTGTGGTTAATTCTTCTGTCTCTGAAAATACTGTGATTCTTACTTCTGCCTCTGTAAACGCAGTGGTTATTACTTCTGTCTCTGAAAATACTGTAATTCTTACTTCTGCCTGTGTACACACCTGTGGTTATTTCTTCTGACTCTGAAAATACTCTGATTCTTACTTCTGCCTCTGTACACATCGTGGTTATTACTCCTGCCTCTGTAAACGCAGTTGTTATTACTTCTGTCTCTGAAAATACTGTAATTCTTACTTCTGCCTCTGTACACAACTGTGGTTATTACTTCTGCCTCTGTAAACACAGTGCTTATTACTTCTCTCTCTGAAAATACTGTAATTCTTACTTCTGCCTCTGTACACACCGTGGCTATTACTTCTGCCTCTGTAAACACAGTGGGTATTACTTCTGCCTCTGTAAACACTGAGTAAACTGATGCTACCACTTCACAATGATCAGACCATAGTGAATTTGCTGAATATTAACACCTTAAGGCCACAGAAAAGGGGTGCAAAAAATCCCATTCGCTGTAATTCTTAAAACTGTTGTTTTAAGAAGGAGCTGTACTGATTCTCTCCATCTCACTTATGAGATGACAGAAAGCTAGGGCTGTCTGTGAGAACCAGCTGCCTGATCTCTGAGAGACTAATTTCAGTTTTAGTGAGCCCCCAAAGTAAGTGTGTACATCAATAGGCAAGCTAATTAGTCTGTGCAAAAAAGGTTTATAAGAGATCGGTGAATGCAAAGAAAGCAAAAAAACCAGACGTTCACAGATGTGTCTGAAACACAACAGCAGTACAAAGGACCAGTAGACAGACACAGCAAAACTGATCTGTTGTATTTATATCTTACATAGACTGAACAGGGACAGGATGAGCTCATTATGGTTACTTAAAGTATTGGCTCATTAAACTTTAAAAATAAGTCTGATTTAAAACCCAATCAACAGGCAACCAGTCCAGGGTGCCCCCTGCCATGTGCTATATGCTTTCGAGATTAAGTTCTAAGCCCCCTGCAGTTCTGGACTGGCTATCTAGTTATAGAGAAAGGATAAATTAATGGATGGATGGATGGATGGATATACCAAATGAGTTAGCAAAACAATCAAATAAAGAAAGTGATTTGGGAAAACAGCCCCGCGTTAGCTAATTAACATGACATGGAGTTACTAGGCTAGTTCTATTGATGCATGAGGCCAACACTGGGAAGACGACCTCCGCGGCGTCGGGCCTGTTCACAGAATTCCAAATAATCCATCAGCTGAAAAACAAATCAACGTAAAATGCACGACTAGCATTTGGCTAATGCCATTCCACTGCTAACGAGGGCACAGTGTCAGGCTACCGGAGATGTTAACAATAAGCATCTTGTTTTTTCTCACGACTGAGCAGGCCGTTTCCTTTTAAGAGTGGATGTGCCTGTACACTCGGAAGAGGCCCTGCAGGTGAGTACATATTACTCCATCCTGCAGAGTACATTTTACTCCATCCTGCAGAGTACATATTACTCCATCCATGCACGCATCCATTCATTCCTGCATTTCCCAAATGCCTGTTCTGCACTGAACAGGATCGATGGCCTTTTAATCCATTACTTGGCAAGACTCAGCTTTACTTGTATGTGAACATGGCCACATCTCCTCTTTTGGGTGTTTTGGATATTACAGTGACTTGAAACAGTCCCCCCCCCCCCCAGGAGGGGGCGGTGGCGATCAGCCAGTGAGATGGGACACTGCTCAAACCGCAGTGCTGGCTGACGACCAGGTCCGGAGATTGTCTGTACGGCAGGAAAAGTTCCACCACCTAGACACCTGATTTTATTTTTCTGCTAATAATAAAACTCTTCATCACCTTGTTGGGGGTTGGGGGGGGAGGCTGAGGACTGGATTGAGAAGCACTGAGTTACAGTGACCAGATGGAGGCAGTTGCTGAGTGGCTTCCTGTGGGTGACGCCAATGTGCTGCTGCCTCTGTGGTCTGGATCCACTGCCCATTGGCAGCACGTCAGTGGCAAGCGGTGGAGCTCAAACGAGCCTGGCCGCCTCCTATAGGCGACTGTGGAAGCGAATCTCCGGGCGCTTCTGAAGTGGGGCCAAGAGTCGGCAAAGTCTGGGGGAGGCAGGAAGGCCAAGACGAAGGAGGCAAAGGGCGTCCTATCGGATGTCATCCGCCGAACATCTGGAGGACCTGTTAAAATTCAGCGTGCTATTCTGTCTGGACGAAGAAGAAAAAAAATCTCCACATAGCAAAACCAATTAACGCGAAGAATGGCAACTTCTTTCCCTGAGTGTGCATATACGGTGTCAGCTGGTGTTTCCACTGTGAAAGTTGGTGAAAAAGTCTTTTCTTGTATGGCTTGGGCGTGCAAGGGGGCCACCTTAAAATGAGCAGGTCTCTGCTTCTGCACGTCAGAACTGCCTCCTCTTTACGGGCCACCGATTCTACATCTGTTTCTGGTGAGAGGCGTCAAAAAAAAAAAACTGCAAATGTGCTTCGTTAGGGGCCACGGTTTCCCGGGAGACCCGCTGCTGCGAGAATGACATCGCTCGTCTGTTTGAGCGACTGGCACTAAACCTTTGACAGCTTTCTTCGCAATTTGCAGACGTTCTCGGGTACGGTTAAAAAATATATATTCAACATGTCACGTTGTTTCAAAAAACCGTGACATTCCTTTTCACTGGGGTCTATATCCGTATGAGTTACATGTAAGCGGCATCTGGCCAATCAGGAACAATCATATATCATGTAGCAAATTCTGATTGGACATTTTTTAAATCCACCTGGCATGCTTGCAATGTTAACCAATCATAATTCCAGGAATATTCAAGTTGAAGAAAGTGAGTAAGATACAGGTGCTTTTTCTAACAGGAGCATGAAAACCATTTTTAACACTGAGCTGCTCCTTTCCTGCTGAGATAAAGGTTAAAGGTCAAAGGTTAACCCCAACCACAGACCTTGTGTAGGTGGGGACCTGGCTGCCCATCACATCCTCAGTGGTCTTCACCCACAGGGTGAACTGCTTAGCTAAGAATCCACAGAATGATCTTTAATGATACACAGCGGGGCTGAATTATAGGTTAAATGGTACATGTCCCACAGTGAGTACTACGTAGCCTCGTACATTATCAAGAACACATTTAAAAAGTCACTGGCTCCAACTGACCCTTCAGCCACTTTTTTGGTTCATAGCGAATAACAGATTGATTGGGAAAGAGCAGAAGCGGGTAGAGCAGCCAGGACTTGGAGAAGGAGGAGACCAGCCTAAGCAGATGTGGTATAAAGCCATCGGAGACCACAAAGACTCACACAATCTCACAGTCTCCCCTGCCGCTGGCGTCTAAAAATATAATATGTGGTGCTGAGCATGTTTTATCCATCGAGGCGCTTTGTTTTCAGTGTAGAATAACGGACACGGACGAATAGTTTGGCGGATTTTATTTTATGCGATTCCTGGCACAAATGTGTGTACAGCTATGCGGCCACAAGGCACAGGCATATCACAGGCAGAAGAGTGGGAGACTGATGATTTGTGTGTATGTGTGTGTTGTTTTTTTCCCTGTTTGCTCTCACCAGAAAAAGCATGTCACTCTGAATAAGACAGAGACCCCTCTTTGCACCCCATGTCTCGATAAACCGCCAGCAAAGGTGCCTTCAGGCGTTTCTCGAGGGCGTCAGTGATAGACACAGATACTGTGATGTTGGTGGGGACAGCTACACAGGGCTCAAAGCAGAGATGTAAGAAAGACAGGGACCTGTTTTTAAAAAGCGGATACTGAACTGTTGAACTAGTTTGATTCACTTCATACTTTTTGTAACAAAAACTGTTGCAAGAGTCTCAACAAAGATGCATTCGGGCTGCATATGAACGTCCCAGAGAAGGTGAGTCGGGCTCTCCGACTCTAACCATACTTCGTAAAACAATCAAATTAAAGGCTTACAAATTTAAACATACAAAAAATGCTCCAAAATTTTCTATAGCTGATTAAGTATTTATAAGAATATTTCCCGTGAGGATGATAAGTCTAAATTTCCTCAGGAATCTCCAATAACGTAGAAAATAATGTATGTACACACACACACACACACACACACACACACACACACACACACACCCACAAATCAAATAAGCATAAGCAATCAAACAAAATTCAAGACTTGGCATTTTTAGGGGGGGAGCATGGTGGTGCAGTGGCTCGCACCCTTGCCCCACACCCCTGGGACCTGGGTTCGAGTCTCCACCTGGGTTACACATGTGTGGAGCTTGCATGTTCTCCCTGTGTCATCATAGGGCTTCCTCCAGATACCCCAGCTTCCCCCCACAGTCCAAAGACATGCTGAGGCTGATTGGTGTTCCTAAATTGCCCAGTTTTTTGATTGCAGTTATAGAACTGAGTTTCCCCTCCACACCCTGTCCACATGCCATTCTCTCCTTAAGGTATGACACCCTCTATTCTGCTTCATTTCATCACCAGTGACAAGGAAATAAGTTAACTGTGGAGTGTCGGTCATAGCTAACTTTTAAACAACACATTTACCCAGATTCTTGCCGCCTTTCCTGAACCTGTTAACCCTGCTGGTTCCTTTTGCTTACTGCACAACGGCATGTGAGCTAGGGCCAAATTGCCCTGTTTACTCAGACGAGGTTTTCATTCCGCCCACACTCTGTCTCATCATGGCTAAATGTGCCATCCATGCTCCCCATCATGCCTGGCTTCGTGTAGCTAAACGGAGAGTTCACAAACGTCCCTCCACCCCTTTTAAAAGAATAGATATTTCTAATAATGAGATACGAGTTGTCTGGAAACTGTGTGCGACGATGAGTTGATTGAGTACGTTCTGCTGAACATCTTAGACGGAAGGTAAGTAAGAGGTTCTAGATACCCTACATGTAACAAGCAACAGCCTGTTTCTCAGGGGAAGTTAACCTGCCCGGATCAGTTTCCATTAAGTTGTTTTACATGGAAACACAAGCTAAGATCTCTGTCTTTTTAAAAATAGGTTTGTCACATCCATCATTTCATTGCGATTTATCTTTGAGTTCAGTTTCAGCTGCGACACCATGTTGAGTTGGTGCCCCAACTAGACATGAGATGATGACCAAAAAACATTGACCAAGCCTCCCTCTCACCCTCAGCTCTGCTGCCCTCGGTTTCCCTGGCTCGACTTGTCCCTCCCTCTATTTTGCAATGTGTCACAAACCCAGCTACCCTTATGTTAGGTTGAAATTGTACATATTATCACTCACGTGTATTCTTAAGTTGTATAATTTGTTCCATGTAGCAGTAGCAA
>JABFEA020000130.1:20840585-20851450 GCA_019775915.2 Cyphomyrus plagiostoma | reverse complement strand
TAGCTCGCACTGCAGACAGTGTGGTTACCCTTGCAAGTAAAAGGAAGCGCTGTGTCTTGTCCTCATTTGGGGCGGGGTGGGGTGAAATAAACCCTAACACCTTAATACTTGATGTTTGATGTTTGCATGTGCATGCGTCGGTAAATGCTCACCTGTCTCTCGGACATGATGTAGAGGAACTTGTGGTCGAGAGAGAAGGCCATGTCGGTCAGGACTGGCTCAGCCCCCTTGATGATGGTCATGCTCTCGTACTGGACTCCTCCGTGGGGTGGCCCATCTACTCTGATCTGCGAAATGGAAAGACTCATCTGTTAGCCTGCAGAACAAAGATGTCTTCCCTCCAAATTCAAGGAGCTCCGCCCTGCCTTAGAATCTTGCGGGAAATTAAAAGAATCAATGCACCTTGTGTTTTCATTAAAGGGGCTTGCATGTTCTTGCAAGCCATGATATGATGGAAGAGACAGACTAGAGATAGACAAGGCGGGCACAGACACCTGAGACAGATACATGTCTTCTTCCGGTTAAGGATAATACCGTGACTTCAACCCCAATCCAGGTTCACGATACAGTCAAACAGAAGAACCAAAAATCCCTTTAAACTTTCAATGCCCATGAACTCCAGACAGATTTAAGGAATTTCAGCTTCAATCCACTGAGCAAGGGGCTCTGTTAGGTAATGAGTTATAGGACGGCTGAATGTGCCACTGATGAAAAACTGTACATCAACCATCAGTGATATGGCCCTAAAGAGTGTCAGATGTCTCTAAA
Organism: Cyphomyrus plagiostoma; assembly: GCA_019775915.2. NCBI lineage: Eukaryota > Metazoa > Chordata > Actinopteri > Osteoglossiformes > Mormyridae > Cyphomyrus > Cyphomyrus plagiostoma. Next base: position 20,850,682 of record JABFEA020000130.1, on the reverse strand, counting down.
AACTGAGTGCCGCATGGAGAAGCACTCGCACCTAGGCTCGGAGTGCAGAGCGCACGTACCCTCGTGTAAAGCGTGTCGTCTGGGCACCATTGATTTCCGTCAGAGACGTTAAGTACATCTCAGCCTCAAGAAGTCGTGCCAAGCCTACTCAGTCCTGCTCATTTATTTCAAAAGTCTCTGGCGTTGATGTCACTGCCCTGCATTTAAAATGTGGCCCCAGAAGGGGTCACTTCTGGAGTGGGGGGTAAGTCAGCTGTTTCGCCCTTCCATTGACGTCACCCGTGCCATTTCATCATAGATCACAGTGACGTGCGCAGACTCTGTTCGGTGGGCAGGTGCTCAAACAGAGGGGGCGTGGCCAAGTGATGCTTTTTGTTAGGTAAACAAATGGAACACTTGGAACACCAACAGGGTGGGGGGGGGCACTTTCATTCATTCAGGCAGGCACTCAGGCACCCTGCCTATGCCTGATAAATTATATGAACTGGCCTCTGTCTGGCCTCTCCGTCCTGTGAAGTCACACCCAGATACCAGTTCCTGGTGCTGAATTCTACTGTAACCCTTTCTCAAGACCCAACGAATGGTTCATGGTCCTGTGTAGCCAGAAGTGTTGTCTTTAGTTTAACTCCCCCTCCCCTCATTAAATCTGTCTCCCCTCCCAAAGGCCAAATAAAGCCTCTATTCCTCTCCCCTGTCACATGGTCCCGTTTGCTGTCCCACAAGGGGCAAGTGTCACAGCCCCAAAACTACAGACTGGCCAGGTGTGACACTGCACGGTGACTCATTTTCACCAATTCCATTCAGTCACTAGAACATCAATATTTTAAAAGCAAATTCTTGCCTGACTATTTTCTTCTCTCTGTTCTAATATTCTGATGAATAATTTATAACAGCAGAGATACTTTGACAATATGGTCCTGTAGTGGTACAATCGTTTGCATCACTCAGGAAGATAATCACGAACTTTTTCATAAATCTCCTGTAAACAAATTATTTTCTTCAGTTGTTTTAAAGAATTGTTGCTGAGTTAATAGGTTAAGATAACATTTGATCTGGGCACAGCTGTAGAATTAACTACCATGACGGTTAAAAGCATTTTGTTTATATTACATGCTTTAGCACTTTTTGCAAAATTGACTTAGCAGAAGGCAAATCTTAAATCCCAGGCCATGTCAAATCCAGGTGCTCGTGCCATAAAAAACTCCCTTCTTCTTGGCGAAGCCCTTTGAGGAAGCGGAAAACAACAGAGTGGCAGAGGCCTCTCTGGAAAAAAGCCTTTAAACTCCTAAACCCGAGAATAGGCAAACATGCGAGGATCAGGTTAATCTACGCCGCATTATATGATTTGCACATGACAAGGAAATGGAAGACACCACAGCAGGAAGTCCGGGGGCCAAACTTATCCTGTCTGCGGCTGCACGGCATGAGGATCGCAGTGAGATGATCCAGGTGGGAAAGTGCCCAGCAGCACAGAAAAGATGGAAGAGGTCATCTGACTGCTGATGGATCCTTTGGATCTGGGAATGGGATCTCGCATCTCTCAGTGGATTACCAAAGCCTTCTGTAGGGGATACCGCATGTCACCCCAACCCCTTGGGCCCGACCAAGAGAGGGAGGCAGAAATAATGAAAGGCGTGAGATCCAGCCAAGAACTAATTTTATCCATGCTGCTTTTAAGGGACGTTCAGAAAATCATCTTTTCTCTTACCAGAGCCTCTTGGGACAGACAGTACAGAGATGAAGCTTGATTCATTTTATATATATATATTTATATATATACATACACACATAATGCACCGACAAGCCTTCTGAGATTTCATGGAAGAGTTCAGAGAACTGAACTGCCCAAGCCTACAGGAGATGGAGATAAACTGCATCCCAAATACTCGAAAGTGCAGACTCTTTACTACACTACTACACGATGCTTTGTTATGCAATACGATTAAATATATTTATACGTTTCCCACAGGAATATAAGGAGTACAGCAGGCTACAAGCTTCGAGACCAACATTAACCAGTCCATTCCGGAACAGTCACTTTAAGGCTTGGGCAGCGCTGCATATTCCGCAGCGGGGTGCAGTCAGGTGACGAGGCACCTTCTGCCACCTCTGGTAATATAAATCAGACTCCCAGCCATGCAGACCAGACCAGATAGCCACCTTGTTTTCTCTTTGTCGAAGCAAGTCTCAGTGCAATAACAAATCCCAAAGCCAGGATTTTCACGGCGAAGGCTCAGGTGGGGATCAGTGATGCTACCAGGATGCCATCAAGGGTGGGGGGGGGGCAGGATAAAAGTTGTCGAGCAACAGCAGACCACAGGAAGCAAAAGACATTTCACCTGTGCTTGCCTGTCATGTCTTCTTTTTGTGGATCTTTGAGTGATTTATTATTATTTTTTCTTTTTTTTTGGGGGGGGGGGGACTACATAGGAGGGCTTTCCTTGTCTCGCTCAGTGCCCCACCATGGTGGCGAGACCAGGCAAAGCTAAACCATCTATTGCATTCCACCCAATCCCCATTTTATCAACCCCGCCCCCCCAACCCTAATAAGGTCCCTCCTCCAGTCTCCCACCCTCAGTTGTCACGTATCTGTTTATCCTCCCACTGTGAGTCCTGGAGTCCACTCCACTAAGGCTGACGGCTTGAGGGGCACAGTCACCAGTGCTGAAGCAGAGTAACGGTCAGAGCCGAAATGGATATGAGGCCATAACTGGGAGCGGCAACTGGGACCGTTCGATGCAACAACCCTGACAAAGGAATACTAAAGTCAGCCCATTGCCATTTTAGCCGTTCAGTAGGCTTGTGACATCTGCAGTATGTCTCTTAAATGTTACCAATCATGCTTAAAATGATTGGTAGCCATGCAGGAAATGATGGACCTGTGATTGCGTCAGAATCATGCACAGAGCAGCGCACATACAATCTAAGTAGAAAATACATGTATTTTCTCTCCCACATAGTGATGTTAGCAGCGTCAGATGACCAACCAAACACAAGGTCAGTATATTAAAATCCATTTCCTTCATCCAAACTACAAAAAATCTGTCCTCCCATCCATTAAACTACATAACCACTGAGTCAGATTTTACTAAATATATAGAGCGGGACAAGGTTTAAACGTAACAGAGTGAATAAGCTGTAAATTGTGGGAGACTTGCTAGGCCCTGTTTGCCATGTATGTTCTTAATAAAGGCCCGTTATTCAGAGAGGCTCTCTGTACCATTACTGAAATTCAGTGGAGCATGAAGAATCCCCCCAAGCTCATAAGAAGGGAACATGCTGCACTCAGCAGAACTCCCAAAAAGAGGAACAAGCACAGGAATACCCACAATGCCCTGCAAAACCCACTGCAAGACACAATGAGACCCTATAGTCGTATCGTCTGTGTTACGAGGTTACCGGTAGTCATACAGCTAGGAATGGTAGTCTTACAAGATGAGACAGCGAGCGCATCTGTCTGTTAATCTGTCCAGATTTACGGAATAGGATAGTACAGTCTGATTATAAAGATGTCTAGTCATATTCATAGCTGGACAGAGAGTACAGTCTGGTTAAAAAATGTCTGTGGTATTGGACTGTGACATCGTAGCCAAGTCTGGATACAATGTTTCTGTAATCTTACAGTAGGTGAGAGATGAATCTGTTCATTAGTGAACATCTAGTTTTACAGTAAGAGGTAGCTGAGTTGGACTATTTCATTTCTTTCAATGGGTATGAAGACGTCTGTAGTTATACTGTAGGGAAAAACTGAGGGTGGTTAGAAAGATGTGTGTAGTCCTTAGAGGCAGGAATAGCATAGTCTGTTTATGAAGATATCTGTACTAGTATGGTAGGGGATAGTCAGGTCTGATTATAAAAACATCTCTAGCCTTACAATGGAGTCAGTAGATACTCTCCCAGCGCCTGCCTTCATAGAATATAAGCTTCAAAGTATATAAGCTCACGGTTATCTCTGCCTGCACTCCATTGAAGCTGTTGCCCAACAGCACAATGGCTCCTGGTCTGTGACTCGGCGCGCGTGTGATCCGACACCTGAAGTCTGTGAGGATCCGAACGGGCCCCTCCAGCAGTGGGACCTGGCCGGGAAGAAGCCGGCCCCCGTTTATCCACCGCCGTGATGGCCTGGGGAGATTCCTCCCGGCCACGGTGGCCGGAGAACTAAAAAAGTAAAAGTGGTTGCGGCGTGTGCGTGCGACAGGCTCCTGAGCACAGACAGAGGAGATTGGGCGATTAGGCTAAGCTGGTCAGGCTATCACAGATCTGAGTTAATCCTTCTCAGCAGCCCTTCTTGTCCTGCTGAGACGCTCCCTGTTGGGCTCCTTTATCTGCCTCGTCCGTCGGGTGGATTAGGTCTCACAGAATCGGACTCTTTTGTCCACAGCCTCTCCTGTGACCCAGGGCCAACGGCCCGATGTGGAGACTCCTCCCCCGTCCCCCACAAACCAAGACCCGGAAAACCGGATGGAGGGGATAGACCAATCGATCCCCTTACAGTGGGCCCTCACGTTGCGTTTCAACTGTGGCCCGAAGAGGTATGAAGCTGGATTTCCTCCACTTCCTTTTGTTCCACGGTGCCGCGGAGGCACCGAGGGGGAGATATCGTGAAACGCAAAGCGCCGGGGCCAGAATATGCATTCCCAGGTGACGAGCCAGGCCCAGCCGGCTGGAAGGCACGTCCAAAGTCGAGCTGGAGCCATCAGAGAATAAGTGGCGGCCCAGCGCTCTCAAGCAGATGCACCTTTATAGATAAAGGCACAGAGGGAGCAAGTGACGGGCCCCCATTGTGCTGCCGGAGTGGCACCCTCTGCAGCTCCTCTGTGACCGGGAGCCCGGAATGGAACGCTCCTTTTCTCGGGCGTCTTATCTCATCCCCTCATCTTACCTGCCCCTCCTTTCTCGGCAGCAAAGGCTGTCAGAGACTCCTGGGGCCCTTATTTCGAGCCGGTTCTCTGCAGAGGTGGAAAATCCAGGTCCAGAAAGTACAAATCCAGACCAGGATTTTGTTTCAACCAACCAATTGAGTATATAGAGTCACAGAGGACTCAACCGCTTGGGTGAAACAAAATCTTGGTCTGGGCCTGTACTTTCTGGGCTTGATCTTTCCATCTATAGATCTCAGGTACAACAGGGGCCAAACTGGAGAAAAACCTTTCTTTTCTGACCCTCTGGTGCAGGATGTGTCTCAAACTGGCAGAGCCTCTAGCTGAGCGGAACCTCTCAGCGGGAATACAGAGGCATTAAATCAGCAGAGGGGCACCGGCTTTTATTCTCTACTCGAACTCTTTATCGACGTTTTCGGTGCAAACAAATGGCAGCTTTAAGGGTGGGAAATGAGTTACAGCGGGCAAGTAAGTGTGCACGGGTCTTGTGATGACTTTGTCACGATGCCACGTCGGATATATACACAGCTAATGAAAACTAGTTTTGGGTGTTTACAGTTACACTTTCTTTACATCCCACATTGCAAAACATGAGAACAATTAAATTCGATTAAACTGCATTTTTTTTGGCTGTTAAGATAATTATGCCGCTATCCCCAGAATGTGATGAGGAAAAGGGATTTAAACCTCCAACAATGCGGTTGTAAAACTTTCTCCTACTCTAGTCATGTGTCAGCATTTAGGACCTTGGGCATAAAGCTTTGCTGACATCGGGAGTTGTGGCCCACAAGACGGAAACCAGGAACTGAAGCGTAAACCATAAATAAGCACAGCGACCGTGGTGCAGACTGCCAAAAGCCGCTTTTCGATGCCCACACCTCTGCTGTGTCTGGCATTTTCCTTTGAGTCCCTCTCACCCCTGGGAGCTAAACGCTGACCTGGAGGAAAATGATGAAAGTTGTGACGAATACTTGGCCACGAGTCAATCACAGGGTAAGGAACCCTTCTCAAGGAATCCATTGTTTACCAGCATCGCTCATGTACTTGTGCCAAGATGAGCGTTAATAGCGAGACCATCGTCCAGAGGCGTCTGACCTCCACGAGAGAGGAACCATGTGAACCTCCTCCTCCATGTCCTGAGGAGGTTCCCCGTGGAGGTTCCCCGTGGAGGTTCCCCGTGGAGGTTCCCCGCGGTATATGTCCGCACAAAGTCTGATTTCCTGTTTTCCCTCCATGGAAACCAGATCCTGGTTAAACACTGGTGGTTAAATTAAACCACAAATAACCTTAATTGCCCGTTGCACTGAGAAAAGCGAAGCGTTTCAAAGAACTTTTTAAGAGTCTGCTTTTAATGCAGACCAGAGCTCCTCCGTCTTGATCCACAAGAGCCTTATTCAATCATCTTTCAGAGCCGAGATTATCCCAAACAGTTGCCAAGTGGACGGCCACCCAGCGTGCATCTCGGCCCAAAATGGGCCAGGTGTAGTCAGGCACCCATTCAGGCACCTATGCCTGATCCGCCAAGATCAAAAGACTGACAGAACTGCTCCACCAGCGCCAATAACACTATACATTAATATAGCAGATGCTTCCATTCAAAGTGACTGATAAGTGCGAAAACCTGAGGTTAGAACCCAGGGTCAGCCAACATCCAGCAGCCCACAGGAATACAGGCTTAAAGACCCAAAACCAATATGATTATTCCACCAGCTATGGGATTGAAACCCATGACCTTCCAGTCTGAACGCTGAATTTCCAAACCCACTGATCTCATAGCGCCACAAAAAGTGTTTGGATCCAAATCCAACCTTCTACAGATTGTACATGGTGCGGCGTGGTAAGGGACATGGTAATTATCACCAGGGCACATGGAAAATGAGGCATTATCTCATGGTGCCCAGATGACACCAGTCACTCCTGGACGATGGGCAGCCTTGTGGTGCTTGCCAGTATATCAACATCACTGATATACTGACTGGGACACAGATGCATTGCAACAAAGAGTGATCAAAATAATCAAGTATGTAAAAAATGAGGATGGTTCCTGCTATGTTAAGAGTCTGACAAATCCATTCATGCTCAAACCTCTTGTTTCAGGTTGTGGGGGGGGGGGGGGGTGTTTATTCAATACGTGAAAGGCCACCCCACACAATAACTTCAAAAGAATATCTTCTTATGTAAAAATTAGACATCAAACAGCAGGCCTGTTCTAAAAAGACTGAAATTTTGCATAGATATCTAAGAATATAATCCTTATTCAAATTCCTGATTTTCAATGGCAGCAAGACAGCACCAAACTTTGATGGCACTGGAGAGTGGGAGCTGAAGCACTGCACGTCTCTGCAGGTGAATGTCTGAGAGAGGCGGGCTTACGTTGCATGCTGGGAAAACTAAGGGATGAGCTGGACCTATCACGGCCCACACAGTGCTGCACGGGCAGACAGAGAGGGGAGGCACGGCTATTCTCTTAGTGCTGTACGCCTTATTCACTTAAAAAGATTTTTTTTAAATTTCATAGGATAAAAAATACCAGTGCTGTCCTGTTTTTAGCATCTTGTTCCGGGGGTGGCAGCAGAGTTGAGCAGGGCACCAAACCCCAGCTAAGGGTCCCGACACCCCCACGCGCACGCACCAAACCCCACAAGCCAATGGCCGTCCACAGCCCGTCTAGCTGGTATGGCGGTTTCCATGGCAACACTGCCCCCCCATGCCAGGCGGAGACCTAACTCAAGTGCAGTAGCCGCCTGGACATTTATCAAAGCAGAACTCGATTCAGATACGGGAACAGAAGCGATGACCGAAGTGAGCCAATGACCTGACAGCGTCGCCCGTAGACACCAAACTGTCACCTCTGTCACAGACATCACACACGCAGTCTGAAAGGGACGAAGCAGGTGAAGGCTTGTCTAGGGCTGAGCTGGTGATCCAGAGACTGAGAACAGAGCTGCACATGGCGGTCCGCTTGGGATTAGCATGCCGATCTAACGGCTAGGATGACATAGCGGCCATCCATCATCCAGCCGATTCCTGAACGTCTGGGGGGGCTGACCTGGAGACTGGAGCACTTCCTGGGTTGGAAGGGCTGGGGGGGGGGTGCTGCATCGAATCCCCGAGCGAGACGACAGCTGCTCACGTTTGACCCTCTGGCCATGTGAACATTCCAGCAGGGGGGGGGGTCAGCTGAACGTGTGTGTGTGTGTGTGTGTGTGTGTGTGTGTGTGTGTGTGAGAGAGAGACACGGTATCTCTATCATTTTATTGTTTATTGCACCAACATTAATTTGCTTCAAAGTCACTATTAAATGCCTTTTAAAAAATATTTTTAGCTATACAAAAATGTACTTCATGCTGAAAAACTAGAAAAGAGCATTTTGTGTGTCTGTGTTCATTGACAACTTTGAAAGTTCATAGTACAGAAAACACTATGGGGGGGGGGGTGGTGGTATGCGCAGACTGAGGAAGAGCACGGGGGTGTCCATTGACCTGGCAGGAGACAGTGAGCGTGTGTGAATCCCTCACTCTGAAACACCCCACCACCCCCACCGAGGACAAGATTTCAGTGGAACACAGTTAAAGGGATTAATTGTCTTTCTGGGGACCTGGGCTGTACCTGTGTTGTATGAGATTTGTGATGTCAGAGTCATGCTCCTAAACTGTGAGTTGGGGTTGCGAGACCATTTTCAGGGCTTAAAAAAGATACACACACTCCCACTCAAAAACGAGCTAGTCAACGATTTGTATCATAGATTTGGGTTGTGAATTACTGACCAAGGAATAATATGGGTTCTGAGACTAAACCAATTCAGTACCCCTGTGTTAAGCAGCCAGGGGCGGGGGGCTGTTCCATGATGTCAGAAGGACTAAAAAGCTAACGGGCTCAGCCATCCACCCAGAAGGGGTCTGTGCTCTGCTTGTCTAACACACACACACACACACACACACACACACATACACACACACACACACACACACACACACATTCATGTGCATTTCTGTCTTTCTCCCATCGACAGCCACTTCGCTTTAACAAATCTCTAAACAGATGAAAGCAGATAATAAGCAAAGGAAAAAAAAACGTTCTTGCGTTCTTTTTTTTTCTTTTATTACAGCGGATTAACTTGCTAAAAAAAAATAACCACCGCTGTAGGGAGTGGCTGTCTGTGTGGAGAAAATGCCTCCAAAACTCAGCGAGAGCAACGCGCACGCACACACACACACACACACACGCGCGCGCGCACACACACGCCAGCCTTTGCAGAGAAGACCACCCCCAGCTCTCCGCAGACCTCACGGGTGGGCTGAACTCAGTGGAGAGAGAAAAAAAGCACCAATCAATATAATGGATGTTGGAGCCTAAAAACAGACACAGTGCATCTGTCCATTTGGGATTTCGGCTGGATCCAGCCTCTTGCCGTCCATCTCCTATGTTAATCTGTGTACTCTGCCAGCCGGTACTGACACCAAAGCAAAGGCCGGCCAACGGCTGGGTGCTTGCTTACCATATAAGGGCAGTGCGGGCAGGCAGTCAGAGTGGTTCTGTAAAGACAGCAGCAGGAACAGGACCACAGTCAAACAAGCATAGACAGACCGCATTAATTAGACCAGTGTTTCCCTATTCGGTCTTCAGGGACTCACAGACAGTCCACATTTCTGTTCCCTCCCAGTTCTTGGTATGAAGCAAAAATGTGAATTGTCCTTCAGGGAGCTCTGAGGGAGCAGTAACATGGACAGACTGTGGGTCCCCAAGGACTGGATTGGAAAACACTGAGTTATAGCTAGTGATGAGAGAGAGAGACCAGATCGCTCACAACAGACCACAGAAAAACCAGGTCACTAGTAATGGACCGCAGAAAGTCCAGGTTATGGAAAATAGACTAGAAGGAGATAACAGAGCAGAGACCGAGACTAGGTCACAGGGGGAACAAGTGAACAGTCACTCACAGAGAGACCAGGTCATGGATAACAGACCATAGTGAGCAAACCACAAAGTGACCGCAGTGAGACCAAGTGCTTTTCCTCCAGGCTTAGAGGAAAACACTCTTCAGCATCTTCAGTCACTCGACCTGAGGTTGAGTTTCTCATCTGGCAGATGTCAGCATAGTTCAGTCAGCGCCTTGGCCCGGGCGAATTTAGACAATCGCCGATTACATGGGGGGGGGGGGGGGGGGGGGGCGCGGGGGGGGGGGGGGGGGGGGGGGGGGGGGGGGGGGGGGGGGGG
>JABFEA020000130.1:20820638-20834112 GCA_019775915.2 Cyphomyrus plagiostoma | reverse complement strand
CCCCCCCCCCCCCCCCCCCCCCCCCCCCCCCCCCCCCCCCCCCCCCCCCCCCCCCCCCCCCCCCCCCCCCCCAATGCACAAAACTGACAGCAGAAGCCATTAGTTTCACAAAACGTACAATTATCCTGCAAGTCACCCATTAGGCCAAAATGACAGCAAGCCCAATTATCAGCCGTAATTCTACAACAAATAACTCCTCAATTTTTCAAAAATAGAAAATTCCATACAGCGACTCTAATCCCCTTTTAGATACACTATGGGTTATTTATCTCTGATTATGACAGTGTTTTTTCTCCATAGAATCATGACTAACCTCTTTATGAAACATCAAAGTTACATAAAAACTCCTTAGTTTGTGCCATTCAGGGGTTGTAATAGAAAAAAAATCACCATAAATTAAATGAAACCTTGATCATTTAAAAAATGTGATTGTTGAGGCTTGGATAGCATTAATCACACTGCGACCTTATACTGGATAAGGGGTGTATAACATGGACAGGTAAGTAATAATGTAATTAACTACTTTTAAAACCTGGTTTTGAGAAAACCAAAGTATTGCTGCCCAGTCAACAGTTCAAATTTATACCAAACAATGTTTTAACTGTAGCATTTACAGAACCATCTTTTCATTTGAAAAGCTGTAACTTTTTCCAGAACATCTGTGAGGGAAGAAGCTTTAAGCTTTATAGGGACGGACAGCGACATAAGGACACGCGGTGAATAAGACCCATCCTGCATTGAGAGGCCCTGCAGAGAGCCAGGGAGGTAAAGAGAGAGACACAGAGCAGCACAGTGTATAAAAAGTGCTAATAAGGACACAGTGGGAGAGCCGCTTTGGTGTTAAAACGGCGGCCATGCACAGAAGGTCGGGAGCTGGATCTGAAAAGCCCTGTCACTGACACGGGAGGGGGGACGAGGACTGGGGGGAGTCGCCATCCACTGCAGCTAATCAGGTGAATTCAGGGTACGAAATCGTTTATTCTGCATGGCATTTCTACAACGTCCAGCCTTCTACGCGACAGGTTTTCGTCTAGTTTTATTTGGACAAGGCGGTTCAACAGGCCTAAGATTTATACTGAAATCCGCACTATCAAACACAAGGTCTGACTTTAACTCGGTTTGCAAGCATGATGGTCCCTGGCGCCTAAAATCCACACTGTCAAGCACAAGGATATGACTTCAACTCAGTTTACAGGCACGGTCATCCATCAGACACGGAATTCACACCACCCAGCTCAACACTTTCATTTATTATGTCAACTGTAAAACTAAGTGCAAAACCAGTGTTGCACTCAGCTCATATTCAACTATTGAAGTTCATGCTTTAAAGGGGTTTGTCTCACAACAAAGGACACTGCAGATAAAAAAGAAAAAAGCTGATGTCTAGGAGCAACAACCACAGCAAAATAGCACGGCTCCACTCACAAAGGGAAAAGCAAAACCCGTTTTCTATTTCCAGACCTTATGGTGACTCACGCCTGAACCGGGTGGTGTCCTGGGTCACAATCAACCGTCATACTGAATCGATTGGAATGTGAGGGAAAAATTAAATCAGACAACTGATTTCATTCTGTTGGTCTTAGGAGCATAAGGAAGAGGTGGACTGTCATGGGGAAGGACCACCTGCAGCCTGAAGTTCCCTGAACATTAACTACGGTTGGGAATATCTGCCAGGGTGTGACGCTCCTCGCCTGGCTGATGTTTCTCAGACGCGTACAGAGCTAAAAAAAGCTACTGCCCCTATCTTACATGAAATATGACTCTTTGGCACCCTGCCCACACTCATAATGGAATATGTACATTTATGGAGAGTAAGAAGGGGGGGGGGGGTGTCAAGTTGCATATCATAAAGCGTAGCCATGTGTATACCGGGCGATCATGTGAGCCAGCCCAACACTTCAAACGGGGAGTCTGGCGACCCGCGGTGCTAGCCAAAGAGGCAGGGCTCAGCTACGGTTTTCTGACGTGACATGAAGCTTTGTTTGCGATTCGCACACTGGAATGCTCTCCTTCTCATATCCCATCACCCTCTTCTTTGTGAGTGAAGCTTGGGGTCTGAGTGCAGGGTCAGACCATTTATCCAGCGGCCCTGGAGCACTGTGACGTGTTAAGGGCCTTGCTCGATGTTCAGGCTGCAGGTGGGTCTCTGTCAGTCAACCTCTCCCTTATGGTGCTAAGACCAGCAGAATGAAATCAGTTCCTTTGTTTGTTTGTTTTTTCCTCACACTGCAATCGATTCAGAGTAATTAATATCTGATTTTGTTCGAGGATGCCACCCAGAACAAATGTGAGTTACTGTAACATCTGAAAATAGATTAAAAAAAAAACAGAACCCTGCTAAAGGGCCCAACAGAGATGTGACAGTTCTTGTGAGGCTGGGACAGTTATGTTCTGATTACAAGCCTAGCACTACCCACAATGCACCAGTCCTCACTCTCTTTCTCGCCCTAACGCCACATCCTTTATGCCAACCGCACAGCATTTTTTATATGCATTTCATAGGAATCTGGAAAAAAAACAACCCCTGTAAAGGTCAGGGTTGTGACCATATACCCCCCCCCCCCCCCCCAGGCTTCCACACGTGACCCCTAACGGCGCCGGGTTTGCCTTGGCACTGCACTCTGCTAACGGACCAGGCTAGATGCCAGCACGGCTGGTTGGCACCAGCGGGGTGAGAGGTTCCCGCTAAGCCTGCTTCCTAGAGAAGCATCGTCTGGTAAATAACGCCTCAGAGATGCCCACATTGGCCCCTGTTCAACCAATCAGGGAAGTAGGAGGTACAGTGGTGACGGACACGAAGTGGGATCCAAAGCCTTAGGTAAGGTGAGGCTTCCAAAGTGCTGCCCATCTAAAGGAACTGACGATTATTTGCAAATGGAGGTTGTAGAGATATTGAGCTGCAGTTTCACAGAAACCCACCAATGGAACCCAAGCAGCATGAAACACAGGAATTTATACAATTGCACTGTTTAGCTGTCAATCAAGTGTATCATCCAGTCTGTAAGGTATTACAGGCAAGGACGTCGACACATGCATGAAACTCAGTTAATTTTTTCCAGACTTCCCAAAATCACATAAAATCGTACCTGGAACCAAGTTGTTTATGGTCCACTTGATAAAGCTGATGTAATTCTTTTGTAACATAGAAGCTGAACAGGAGGCCTAATGGGCAGCTGGTGGGGTCAGATCTGGAGCTATGGAATCTCATTTCGCACACCTACAAATCAGCAGAGCGGTGTCGAAGTGGCAGATCCGCGGCGGTCAATGTCATCGACGGGAGCTAATTTCACGTTCTGCTGTGTGCATCAAGGGGTGAAGACATGGAGGAACCTTCCCTACATAGAGCCTGCAATGACACCGGCTCCCCTTCGCTGTCAACTAGCCAATCTCTATGGCTCCCTGTGAGCCGGGAGCTTTTTATTATTCTGATGGGGTGGCCTGGCCTGCTTTCCCCTGCTCGGAAGAGCACGGAGCCCAACGGAGACCTTCGTGTGCTCCCAAAACCACAGGGGTTGCTCTTCAAGGAGAAAGAGGGGATTGGAAAGAGGCACGTGTGAGTGTGGAAGGGAGGGTGAAGGGGCATGGGTGGGGGGGGGGGGTCACTGGGAACGGTGCCAATCCAATTACAGGCCGCTGGGTAAGCTGGGTAACATTGACTGAGCTGTGTTTGCTCCCATTCTCTCTCCCATTATCTCCTCTCCAGCTCTCTTCAGGGTCAGTCATTGACTCAGTCATGCATCCATCCCTCCCCTCGCGGTGCCACCTCTCTCTCACAATCACAAAACGTGTGTTTTTACCACAGAAATGGCCACCAGAGCCAGTAAACTTGTGCCTTTTCAACAACAAGCCACCTGTCACGTCCAGCATGCCTCCCTAAGTGGCCCTGATGAGCCACCCCTACTGCTCATAACCCCTCATTAGTCTCTGTGTTTAAGTACCTGTCTGTCTCGTCAGTCCCAGTCCGGCCATTGACGTCGAACTCTCTTGTTGCCTCTGCCCTTCCTTGTTCCACTCCTCCCGTTTTGTGATCCCTCGCAATCTTCTTTTATTTCTCTGTCCTTTGAGTTCATTGAATCCCCTTTTGTTTTACTACAACGCCTGCCCTCAAGTCCTTCATCCTTCAGGTCATGACGGAATGATCGGACTCCTGAGGAAACCCAGCGGCTGTTACCTCAGTCCCTGGTTTCAGACCTTCCTGCATCCCGCACACTGGATTCCTCATGTTCCCCCGGCTCTGACAGAGGAGGCTTGGCGTCGTATGGGGGAGATGCAGCAGCTTATTGAATGTGAAGCCCCCCCGCCCGCTGCGGTTCCGCCGCACTCTGCTACGCCATCCGCTGGCCCACCACAGATTCGCCCGCCAGCTTCTCGCAGCTCGCTGCAGCTCTGCCCACTGGCTCCCTGCAGCTCCCTGCAGCTCTGCCTGCCATCTCCAGCCGCAGGAGGAAGAAATGCAGGAAGCTGGCTGTACCCTTGGCTGCCTCCTCGCCTGACTCAGTGCCTCCAGATGTCCGTGGTTGTGCCACGTATCCTGTCCTGTCCGGAGCTTCTGCCCCTTAGGTCTTGTGTGCAATCTACTCCATGTACCCTGTGGTTCCTGCAATGCTCTGTTCAGCCCAGCGCCCCTTCTGTCCCAAACCCTATGCATCCGCCCAGGGGTCTGGTCCCCTTGGACCCATCCCTTGTTCATGCTTTGTGTCAGAGTGCACACTTCGTGGTGACATCACCATTCTTAAGTGTGACTACATCAAGCCCATTTAACCACACGTTTTAACCACACCATTTAACCACACCATTTAACCACACCTTTTAAGCACGCCGTTTCTTAACTTCTAATCAATTTTGCTTTTTAATAAGCATCAGATTAAAAATAGTGTGGACCTGGATCTTTATAAGTTCTTTCAATGACTTGATTGGGATGCATTAGAACTCAGCATCGCCATGGAGCCAACAACAACGACAACAACACCTGACCAGAGGAGAAGAAGCCTGCTTCTGATATGCCTGCATCTCAAGCCTAGCATCTTTGGGCAACAAACTGCGTTGAGGCTGTGACCAATCACTCTGCGGACGTGCATCAAGAAGTGAACAGAAAGGGTTCGTGAATAAACAGGGCAGCAGACCAAATCCTCCAATGAAGGCCATCATTCCAACGACATCGTATCCCATTCGATTTCAGTGCCTCTTCCAGGCTTGTTCTGATTGGTCCAATACAACTAAAGGACTCACCTTCTTCAGCCGGCCCTTTCTGGTGCCCAGGAAAGCCACACAGTAGCCATCGTAGTCGTAGGCTGCTACGGAGGTGAGGCGCTCGCGGCTCTCGGTGTACACCACCAGGCCGGACACCAGCTCTGACCCCCCCAGGGGCTGGTTAATGTCCAGCCCGCAGAAGGAGTCGTCAATAGGCACGGGCTGCGAGAGAGGGAGGGAGACACAGAGAAAACACTGATAAAACCATTATTAAACTAAATTTGCACTCACCAGTCAGAACAGTTAAAAGTCACAAGTGTACTCAACAACAATAATCTCTGGCATATTATAACCAGAGTGAGCGAGGGTGTAGGGGAAAGGAAGGAAAATGAATTTTATTTCTCAGGTGCGAGGGAAAGCGAGACCTTCCAAAAAAAAAAATCTATGACCTTGTGTTTGTTATCATGTATATTGTTTATGCCACTTAGCAATTCAACGCGTTCGGTTTACTTTTTGGCAAGAGAGCTAATTAACATGAGATGCTACTCTGATGTTAATTTTTCAGTGATTCTGGGCACAACAGCTATGCGTATGTACATGGAGAACAGGAATAGAGTAGATGTCATATATAAAGATCTCCACACATATATGACACACAGAGACTGTTTTCAGTGTTCATTCTGTATGTCTGTTTCTGTGGCTGCATTTTATTATTACTATAATTATACTGATAATGAAGTGTATTTCCATTTCTTCACATTTTGCTTTGCAGCACATCATAAGAAACTGAAAGGATCCAGACATTCGCCTTTGGGATTATCATACAAAAGAAGTGGACTATGCATTTGGGATATTTCTGTTCTACAATAATATTTTTAGAATTTCTGATGTGCTGATAGACACTAGGAGAATGTCTTTCTGCTGTAAAATACACAGAGTTTTTACTATTATTAATATCTTAACCAAGAGCACCACTACTACAGATAAATGAGTGTGCTCTAGACATATTTAACAACTATTCAATTGATTTCCTATTAACGCTCTTGGATTTTCTTCCCGCAGAATGCATGGCGACTTCAAAGTCCATTTTCAAAGGCTGTGTGTACATGAAGTGTAAACTAATTGGCAAGGCCATCCTTAGATAACGTCTGGCAAGTATGGCGCTGTCAGGACACGCTGAAATGCCTGCAAACATAAGGACGGTCTCCGGCGAGAGCAGAACCAGTGTCACATGCTGGAAAAGCTTAAAGCCTGCACAAGGCGCACGGACTCGGCAGTAACCATTGGCCTGCAGGAGAAGTCAAAGGTCTTGCACTAAACCTCGAATTAGCATCACAGATGATGAGTGACAACGTGTGTGTCTGTATGCAGTCTTACAGCACAGGCACTGAGAACGGCAGCAGTGTAACTGGACCAGCAGAATGCAAATATTTTACTGAATAGCAGTTAGCAGATATTTGCTCACAAGCCTGTTGGTACAGAAAAGGATTTTTTGAGGTTAAGCAGCCTTTGGTAATAGGCACTGGGGCAACCCTCAGCACACATGTGAAAAGCATTTCATATCTGCCCCATCCAAAGGCGGGTTCACTCACTCGGAACACTGCGGCCCAACAAGCTGTCATGGAAGACTGAAGCTTTGGTTCGAATGGGAGGTGGGACCCATAATTCTCTGCGTTGCCCAATCGGGGCCACATCAAAATCAAGACATCAGTTTTTAAAAAGGTCATTCTCATAAAAACGTTGCCATTTGACCAGAAACGTCTGGGTTCTGTGATTAAAACTAGCAAGACATTAAATTAGCAGGACATCATAATTAACATCTTGTCAAAATGATGTGTGAATCTGGGGTCTTACACATCTATCTGCCTAGATAATCCTTGCTATATAAAGATATAGTATACAGATACAGTTTTAAGACAGTGAATATTTTTAGTCGATGACCCTCACCTTAGCCATGATCCCTGAACCTCATCCCCCTGTTTAACCGAGAGGGTAACAGGATATCTGACAGCAGTGGACTCTGATTTGCCCTCAGGAACACAAGCTGACCAATAGCATGGGTGCAGCTTTAAGTTAAAGGCACTAATGTCGCCTCATTTTAGGAAATATTCATCACGCAGTACATTCCAGATTTTATCAGTCAATATTGAAAATATCTTTTGCAGTCCATTTGCTAAAGTCCATTTAAATTTGCACACAAATATTTTAACATGAACTAAAGACGATGTCTAATTTATCTCGTGAACCACACAGTGTACTGAATATGACTTCGCTGCATGTCCTAAAACACATCATTTACATTTTCCACATTCCAGTTTTGGGTAAGTCTGCAAATAATTTACAACATCTACTGTAGCAAAAACAGCATATGTTGGGAGGGTGCATGATTCAGGGGTCAGTGTATGTATGTATGTCCACAATCACAAATCCCTTAGGTGCCGGCTATGAAAGAGGGGCATTTCACTGACTGCCCTACCCCATAATCTTCGATAATCCCATGTGTCTGTTTGAGAAGATTTCCTTCATTATGGTAACACTGACAGGATAACCGTTTATAAACCTGTGGGGATTAAGTTCTCCCCAGGTGATGTTTGACCTCTGAATTCTGGCCTCTCCCTCTTAAACGGGAGGAGCAGACACAGATGGTACCGGCTGAGAACAGCACCCCCATCTGACTGGGTCAGTCCCTGGCACGTTGCTAATCATTCAGGGACACTAAAAAACACAGCCAAGAAAGATCCCAGGGGGGTCGGTTTAACACAAAGGCAAAATGGAGCTTCTCGTCCAAGAGGGAACACTATTAAGGAGAAGATCCAGCACACACAGACACAGACACAGACACACACACACGCACACACAAACAGACACACATATACAGTTTATGGGCCAATTAGTGTTCGTAATTGTCTTTTAATCCTTTTCAACAATTAAAGAACTGCAACACAAAAGGATAGTGACCCCTTGGGACACATCTCAGAAATAACGGTGCCAACAAGATGTCACAGATGCACGTCCCATACTGCAGAGAGGCAGATTATGAGGAGAACACCCACGTAAAATCATTTCATATTCCTCTTCCCCTCCATCTCTTTCTGTCTCTTTCTGTTAGCCTGTCTCTCTGTCATTCTCTCCCCCTTTGTCTCCCTCTCTGTCTCCTTTCTCCCTCCTCTCTTTTATTCTCGCTCCCCCTCTCTCTCACACTCCTCATTTCCCATTTTCTTATTCTCTATTTCCACCTCTCTCCTTCAGTATCCTTCTCTCCCTTAGTCTCTCCCTCCCCTCTTCCCTTCTGTCGACTTTCCCTCCCTCTTTCGTCTGTCTCCTCTCTCCTTTGCTCAGGCTATCATTCACTCTTGCTGTCTCACTCTCTCTCCCTGCCTTTCTATCTCTGCCTCCTTCTACCTCTTCTTTACCATCCTAGTCTCCCTGTCTCTCTGTTACCACCTCCCTCCCCCTCTCTTCTTCTCACATCCCCCTTTTCTGCCTCTCTCTATCACCCTCTTTTCTCTCTCGGTGCCATATTTATTCGATTGCATTGCGAAGTGACTGCATCTCTTTGATATTTGCCAAGAAACGCAAATCCCCTCTCTAATTTGCAAATGTTTTTTCAGTCATTATAGACTTAATGCGTGCCTTGCACCAGTGCAACTGCTAAGCCGTTATTGGCAATTACGCGAAGAATAGTTCATCAGAACCGTCAGATAATAAGGCCCACAATAGATACCACAAGAACGTGTGTCATTACAAATTGGCCTAGTCCTATTCCTCGCAGCGGGTGAGGCTTATAGAGTTTACTAGCTTGATCTGGTTAGACATGCAGTGGCAGATGAACATAACCCGTGAGCAATTAACACATGTTAAACTTTTTTTTTTTGATGCGTGAGGACTGAGCACGACTTTGGGACCCCCCTGAGAAGCTGGATCAAAGCTGCAGTTGTTCTGGAAAAAGCCAAGAAATTATTCTTGACTCTGGATTGTGTTTTTGATTCGCAGCTCTGGCTGAGGATGTTAGTGGCATCGCACCGGTTCTTGGCGGTATTTGTCCAGACTGGCATGCACACGTTCTCCCTCATTGTAAATTCTTGCACACACATGCTTAGCACTGCATCTGTGTACCTACGTACGTGTCGTGTGTCACCCCCCTTGAAACCCATAGCAAACTGACCTGAACTCTTGACAGATTTCCATGCATCAACAATTGTCAAAGGTGGAGCAAAATAGAGACACTAGACCAGGCATAAAGAGTCATAGCATCATCGAGTGAGCAAAGGGGAGGCAGGCCCTTACCGCCTTGGTACAGTGCACGTCCTTGCCCAGCAGCCAGTGCAACTCCAGGTTGCCCTCGCCCTGATAGCAGGACTGGAGGCGTTCCTGGATGTGGGCGTTGATGTCCTGGATGGCAAAGACGCAAAGGGCCGAGTCATCAGGCGGCCGGTGATACTGCTTCTGGCCCTTGGAGAACACGGCGAACAGAACGTCATCCTCGGGGCTCACTCCAAGGGTGGCACCGAGTCGGCGTCCCGCCTTGGCCAGGTAGGCAGACTGCAGGAGACGGTACTCGACGCCGTGGCTCAGGCAGCCCAGTGGGAGGGAGACGTACGAGTGGAACTTGTGGTCGCCCTTGCAGAGGCGCACGACGCGGGAGGTGTAGAAAAGGTCGCCGGCGGAGCCAGCGGCCGCAGCAGCGCCGCCCTCAGGGATCTCAGGCTGAACGGTGAGGAAGTAAACGAAGGGGCCGCTGGAGAACCCGTAGATGTAGTAGATGTCAAAGTGCGGCACGAGAGCCAGCGTGTCGGAGGGGATCTTGATGAGCGACGACACAAAATCGGTGTGGAGCTCGTAGTCCAGCATGGCCGAGGACTCGGGGTCGCGGGGTAGCTTGCGGCTGGAGACCGTCGGGAAGTAGTCCTGCTTGCCGCCCACTGCAGTGCCGATGAAGAGCGTTCCGGCCCCACTCTGGGAGGGCACGATCACTCCAAATGTGGCCCCCGTCCGGTTGACACTGGAGAGGTAGTGTTCCTTCTTGTGAGAAGGCTCTGCCAGGATGAAGAGGTCATCCAGTCGGAGCAACTTGCACACGCCCTGGTAGAGGCTTCCACAGGCGAGGAGCCGGTTCTGGGAGTAGTCAACCAAGAGAAGCTTGTTGACGTTATTAGTGGGTGCCAGCGGCTCGGAGCACGGCTGCACGATCAGAGGTGGGTAGCAGTTCTTATTGTCATCCTCAGGGCCTGTGTTGTGTGACACCAGGAGTGTCAGGTTGGGCGATAGCTTATACACCCGATTCACGGCGCCGACATAGACATCCCCCGTGCTCTGGTGCACAGTAAGGTGGTTGAAGGACCACTCCTGCCTCTCGGGGTGGAAGCTGTTGAAGGACTGGCTCCCAATGGCTCCAGGGGTGAAGGACACCCAGAGCAAGACCCACCACACTAGGGACCGCATTCCCCGAAGTGTCCGATGACAAGCCCGCTGCCCCTCCATACCTCCGGGGGCCAAAACGGGCAGCAGAAAATGTGTCTGGATTAGAAACAGGAAAAGAGATGGTTCCTAGTGTTTTCCCGCTGCCTTGTATGTGGTTCCTCAGGTTGCTCTCACATCTCAGGCTCTCACATGATTCTGGAAAAGAAACGGAAAATACAGAGTCATGTGCCAGTTTTTTTTTTTTTGGGGGGGGCGCTTCAGCTCAAACTGTGAATATGAAATAAAAACACGTGGGGGAAAAATGTGTCATTCACTGTTCTGACTCAAGTTCCTTCCCTAGATAGGATACCAGCAGAGAGACTGCTGCTGACATGAATGACAATGGCAGGAAGTTTCGAAAGAATGTCTTTTCCAGAGGAAACACTTCAAAGAGTCCAGCAACCATGAAATAATTTGCAAAGTCACACTCGCCTTCAAACCATTTCGCTGAGATTTCACCAGATGCTTTTAAATATCGCCGAAATATTTTTATTGTGCTGTACAGCTAATCTGGATGAAGAATGTATGAGATCAAGGAGAAATGACCGTGGTTTAGTTCTATCCCTTAGCCCACAGCCTTTACACATATAGAATGCTATTTCCTGTCAAATCACTAGGTTCAGTTTCTCATAGTTTAGAACTAAGGAAATACGCTATGCCTTTTCCTTTCCCTCAACTAGGATGCAGATCTGAGTCTCGGCGACGTGTCAGAACTCCAGCCCGTCTGTCCCCACACCATCGTGCTTGCAGACGGTCAGCGGACTTGCTCCATTCACAAGAGCCATACGGTTTACGAGACTGTGGTTTCACCCAGGAGTACGTGGGTGGATTGTGGCGGCAGCAGAACATCTATACAGAACAACCAAGTGAGTGGCTAGAGACCCTCTAACTCTGGTTGACGGCCCCAATTCAGCACAGTCTAAGTATCGTACTCTGACATACTCTAATTAAAGGCTAAGATCATTGGATCAACTGTATCACCTTTTCAAAAGCAAAATAAACTATGCAGCTGCTCTTTGAAGTCAATGTTAAGAAGCCCCTGTCACCAAAAAAAAGCAAAGGATTATGGGAATGCTCCCTTAAGGGAAGAAGAACATGCGTCTAAGGTCGGTGGGGTACAATGAAGGTCTGTTCATGCCTTGAGGGGTAAAAGGTGTCATCGTGCTCAAAGCTCTGGGCTCACTCCCAGTAGCGTCTTGGTTTACATCCTGCCAGAGGCATCGTGTTTACTTACTGTATTCACCTAGCTGTGTCATGACTTTGCTGATTCTGAGCCGGATGTGGACGCTCTGAGAGCGGAAAGTGATGTAACACATGCAGACTTGCTTGTCACGGAATCGGCCGTTGCTGAATTGCTCATCACGGGATCACTCATCGTGGGATTGCCCGTCTTATGACAGCCTCGGGCCACCTGTCCATCTGGACACTCAGACACACTATTTTGAGACCCGGCTCCCCTGCCTTGCCTTAGCGGATGGAAAAATGGCACAATGCTGACAGAGGGACTCCTTTCGGGTTTACCTATTGTTAAACCACAAAAGCACCTTAGCAGATAGTTCATCGCAAGCAAACCTTCATTATCTCAAGGGTTAGCGATATTGATCAGGAAGGTGGTAAAAACATGGCCTCTTATATTAAACTATCAGACCCTTTTGTGCTGTTAGCCCAGGGGGAGATATGCTACTGTATAAACTGGTCCCTGGAGAAGCCATTTGTGAAGGGGGAGGGAGGTACAAGCCACCTGTCAGCTCATTCTGCTTTTCTAAGGGGTGGGGGGGTTGGGAACAGAGGCTTCAGTCCCCCAAAACAGGAACCCCAGGGAGCTTGCTAAAGGTGTGGTTTTATCAATTACAATATTTAATTACCAAATAGTCCAAAGGACAGACAAACAGTTTGTTACCTCCCTGATGCTTTCCAGTAATGCTGTTTTCCGTATTTTCAGAAGCGAAATGAAACCTCCCATTTTAATGAGAACCGCCTATTTGGACAAAACCCCTTCATTTACTGAGGTGCACAGATAAACTATTTTAGGTAACTGTTGTCCATCCATCCATGCATCCAACAGATCCAGTATGGGGTTATGGTAAGCATGGAGCCTGTCTGGGCAAGAGGCAGGGGGAACACAAAGGATGATAGGACAGGATGCCAGTCCATCACACACACACACAGGTCTGTAAGTATATCTTTGTGGGTACCATCCATTCATTTTTATCGGAAAACCCTTAATCGCAATCACGACACCCTGACGACACATATCTATCTATCTATCTATCTATCTATCTATCTATCTATCTATCTATCTATCTATCTGTCACAGCAACTCCTTCAAAAACACAGCTGTACTGCTCCACTTCAAATATGTTGGCATCACCATAAGGGATACAAGGCTCAGCACTACACACCTTTCCTCATAGCACTCCACGCCTTTGCTCACAGCACTGCACGCCTTTGCTCATAGCACTCCACGCCTTTGCTCACAGCACTGCACGCCTTTGCTCATAGCACTCCATGCCTTTGCTCACAGCACTGCACGCCTTTGCTCATAGCACTGCACGCCTTTGCTCACAGGGAAGCGGAGGGTTGATCTTCATCTAAACTGCTCCTACAAGCCTCCGCACAGAGCTGCCGTCGAGCCAAACAAGGGGACGAGTTTGCATCAGCAATGCGTACATTTAAATCACTGAACAACGTTCACCTACTGTATCTGTCGTCTAGCTCAGTGTTTCCCGACCCAGTCCTTGGGGACCCGCAGACAGTCCACATTTTTGCTCCCAGCTCCACGTTTTTGCAAAGATGTGAACTGTCTGGCAGGGAACTCAGAAGC
>JABFEA020000130.1:20809760-20820538 GCA_019775915.2 Cyphomyrus plagiostoma | reverse complement strand
ACTGGTCTAACTGGACTGTTTATTTTGATCATAGTCAAAGCAGGACCTGGAGCCTATTGCAGGCCTTAAGCAGGAATCACCCTGGATCACTGATCACTGATCCAAGCACTGGACTGGGAAGCACTGGTCTAACTGGACTGTTTATTTTGATCATAGTCAAAGCAGGACCTGGAGCCTATTGCAGGCCTTAAGCAGGAATTACCCTGGATCACTGATATAACAACTGTCCTCATGTCCTTTGGGTTCTAGGCAACACACCCAGACCTTGTTACCGGATCCTAGTTGGACCCTTTCAGAAGACCCAACATCTGTTATCTTCTTGCATGTTTCCCTTGTGCCAAAGTCACAATGCACATTTTCCTCCACCCCAACTGTTTGGTTAAGTCCCTGTTCGCCCCCATCGAGTGTCAAAGGGTTCTATTCACTGTCCAGCCCCAGGGAGAGTCAAACATGAGATGATTAGCAGGTCCAGAATGGGAGAAGAAAAGGAGGAAAAAGGAGGAACGATTCCTCCATGGTGCAGTGACTGACTTGTGCTTGTGACCTGGGGATTATCTGCAGGAATCCCGCAGGGCCTGAATTCTCTTTGAAAAGAGACAAACCCCTGCAGCTCTGAGCAGCGGGGGGTTGGGGGGGGGGGGTGGCGTCACCAGGCACCCAGCACACACATAGCGAGTCCCGTTCCCCTCGTCCCCATGTCACTGCTGCGTCATTTAATCCCATCCACTTGCTGACCCGATCTGCTCACACTCTGGCTCCTAGATGCGTCAAAGAGCTGAAAATAAAATAAAATGCATTTATAAATTCAGCTTTTTATATATATATATATATAAATCCAAATTATCTGTCCAAAAACATTAGCAGGATTATGAGAAGAGGGACTTGGTCTCCTAAAACACAAGACTGCAGCTCCAATCAGCCGTCACAGCCACCCTGTCCCAGGGGACCATTTTACTCGTCACACACCCCCCCCAATTACATGTAGCTCACACACAGACAGGCAGAGACACACACACACACACACACATACAGGCTTGTAGGTTTGTTTAACACGCATATATATATATATATCTTTATGAGGATCATCCATTCACTTCTTTAGGAAGTGAATGACACAGTTAACCCCTACCCAAGCCTAACCTTAATCATAAGTAACCAAAAAAATGCAAGATTATTTGATATTTTTTGATTGCAGTCACAGAACGTTGTGTGAGGGGGTCACACATTCGTGCAGCTCCTGGTGAGCTCACACTGACCCACCCATCTGAATATGAGGAATTCAAAAACAGGAAGTGACAGGGAACCGCTGTATGCAGAAGGCCAAAAACACGAGAGAGAAACACCCCAGGATGGCACCAGAGGAATTCCAGAAGCTTCCAAGAAAGTTAGTATGATCGGTAGAAGGCTATCCTGAAGGACGGCTGGGGACATGGAATCTCGGCAGGAGGTGAATCATGGGTAAAAGCTCAGAGATCGACAATTAAAAATAGCACATATATATGCAGATGGAGAAACAGGGGGACATGGAGAGAGACAGAGGGACAGGGTGGAGATAGAGGGACATGGGAGGGGATAGAGGGATAGGGAGAGAGACAGAAGGACAGGGAGAGAGCCAGAGGGACAGGGAGAGAGACAGAGGGATATGGGTGGGGATAGATGGATAGGGAGAGAGACAGAGGGACATGGGTGGGGATAGAGGGATAGGGAGAGAGACAGAGGGACAGGGAGAGAGACAGAGGGACATGGGTGGGGATAGAGGGATAGGGAGAGAGACAGAGGGACATGGGTGGGGATAGAGGGATAGGGAGAGAGACAGAAGGACAAGGAGAGAGACAGAGGGACAGGGAGAGAGACAGAGGGACATGGGTGGGGATAGAGGGATAGGGAGAGAGACAGAAGGACAGGGAGAGAGACAGAGGGACAGGGGTAACTGTGATTGGTTAAAGAAGTGAAATGCAAGCCCCTCCCTTGTTGACCCAGGGACACATCGAACTCTGCAAAATAAGGAAAAACACACCATTTTCAATAGTGTCATCTGTCAGTCACACTGGTTTAAACATCATGCTAGTAAAGCCATGGTTTTCAACTGACCCTGTTACCCAGACAACAGTTTCACCCAAAATCCCTGATCAGAAATATCTGCCCTTTTGATGATGATGATACAGCAATACAGCTGTCAAATTATATCTGTCTCTGTATCAATAATATTTTCCACTGATCACGCCACCATGAGACTGGATATTGTTAGGTCATAAACAGGAAATTATGGGAATGGGTTGCATTAGTCCATTAATATTTTCACACAAGGCAAAAGCAACAAATAATGAGCCTATTAAAATGTTAGTACTTTTAATTGCATTCATTTAAATAGGTAATTAGTCATGTTATCTGTTACCGACAAAAGTAGTGGAATTATAGTAATGTGTTACTTCGTAATGTGTTACTACTAACACTGTACACCTGTAGGTGCTTTGGTCCAGTCTGTTCACTCGCTGCGAGACCCGTCATTGAAGGGTCTCGCAACCAGCCAAGAGCCACCGTCCTGGATCAATCATTGTCCGTGAAAGGAAAGAGTCGGCAACGTTACAAGACCCCTTTCAAAAACAGCAAATAGGATGAGATCAGCAACACAGCAGATAAATGAAGGCATTCACCCAGCTGTGGAAAGTAAAATGGGCGAGGGAGGGAGAAAAGAAAAGAGAGGAGACACTGGGTGACACTAGGCACCCCATTTCCAGGATGAAATAACCACCCACAGGGTTTTTTTTTTTAATTAGCGCGAATAATATTTGGATTCCTGCATGACTCCCAATTCTTAACCCTAGTGTGGAATGACCAATCCTCACATACTTCCAGTCCTGTTTTATGTATCTGAAAGTGACCAATGAGAGTGGCCTGTTCAGTTCGGCCCTAGTAAGACCGACCCTGAGATTAGCAAATACAATTTCCGGTACTTGCCAAGTCGAGGGCAGGGACGGCGCCTGGAAGCGGCCTTCCTGCCTGCAAGCAAATGACCGCCTTGTCCCTGAGCAGGAAAGGGAAGGTTGGTGACTCAAAAAAGAAAGAAAAAAAAAAAATACATCGATCGATGCTGTTGGCAAGCCACTCACGTTTTCTGCTGCCGTACCATGAGAACACTGTCATGGAGACGTGTTGCTCGCAGTAACTGAGCTGAGGTGCTGGGATGGTGGAGAATGTGCAGAAATCCCCCCCACCCCACTCCCCCCCACCTCCCCACAGAAAGGTGCTTTAGGAAACCCGCCCACAGGATGTGTCAACACAATCATTTACGGATCTTTTTAATCAATTCTGATCTCAAAGTGTTATTTCAATAAGCCATCTAATGAATATGTAATGCTTTCCCATTTCCTTGACTTTTTTTGATTTAAAGATGTTTAAATTGTGATTAAGCTGCCTATTAATTATTTAGTGAATAACAAATTTCAGTCTGACACACAGCAAACAACTTAGCATTCAGTGATCTTTGAAAGTAATTTCGGTTTTAATATTTTTATATGGCTGGACATCTTGAAACATATGTAAATTATTTCCCAGATCCATAAATCTTTTAGATATTCTGTAAACAATTTAAAAATCTGAAAGTAATTTATGGAGAAAAAGCAGGCTCATGCTTGGAGAAGAAACAAGGCACTGGGACAGGCCTGTGGGGACCCAGTCCGCCGCCACTCCTCATTCGGGTCTCTAGCCCCATTGGAACTGGTTTTACCTTTTCCAAGCAAAGTGGGTGGGTACTGGTCTGGCAGGACACAAGGTACAGGTGTAGGAGAACCCAAAGAACTAGGCTGGGGAGGCAGAGTAACATTTGCAAATGAGTCCCGGTGGAATGCTGGCCATAGATCAGTACCAGGAGACCTAAAACACTAACCTCAGAGGATTCGAGGAACTGGTCAACAGGTAACCAGAGCACTGATCCAGATACTGGCCCAGAGGAGCTACTTCCCTGGATCAGGAGGAATCAAAGCCAGCTTTGAAGGCAAGATTCATGAAGGCAAAACCCATGCGTAAACACGAAAAAGGCACATTCTGCATTACTCCAGAGGTGGCTAAACCTACATCTAAGGTGAGCAAAAACAAATTAGCACTGAACAAACAAGGATACGTGTGTCTCCCTGGGGAGCCAAGAACCCCCAGCTAAATTCATGATGGCAGACCTGGCCTTCATTTGTGCTCCTCTGCTAACGATCTCGGGCAGCGACTATTACCTCATTTTGGATGTCCGCGTCGCTGCAATTTAGCTAAAAGAAAAATAATGCAGGACCAGAAAAAGAGCAGAAATTTCTTTTGCTCCACTGCTTCTTAGGATAGAAATGGATGACAGGTATGTCAAATTACGGGAGGCTGAGGGCGAGCAGTTGACATCTAGATGACTGAAGCATATGCTAAGTCACGCTAACGTAATGTAGCAAAAACGTGGAACTGTGCAAGTCGTTAATGATCCCTGCTTAGCCTTATAGGCATTTCATCTTACACGCAGAGCCTTGACAGAGGGTCATCGGATTAGCTGTGGTCGGCATGACTGTGCATCAGTGTTCTAAATGGCGTGATGTAATTCCTCCCATAGATTGGCCACCATGCAGTTACCAAACACCGTTTATGGCCCTGAGGGTCATGGCTGCCTACATCTTTATGACTCCAATTCTGGTGCGGCCAGGCCAGCTACAAAACCAGTCCGCTCCCCCAACCTTGACTCAAAAAGGGCGACCCGTGAGAGGTATTCCCAGTGTGCAAGGAGGTTAAAATTAGTGTCTGTACTGGCAGACGGAAGAGGGCGGGAAAGAGGTGGATAGTTCCACATTTTTTTCCCCCTCTGCTGACACAGGAAGCCATCTGGAGGGGGCGGCGGAGGGACGCATGAGGAATACGGCAGCTTGTGTCACCGTTAACGCGATCTTCTGTAGCCTGACAGTGCAACCTGTCACGACAGACCACCCGCCGGTCGAACGCTGGTGTCTCTAAACGCCGGCTGACTGGTCTGACTATGGCCAGTCAGCAGTGGCGCGGGGTGGGGGGGGGGCAGTTAAACGAGGAGAACGGCGAGCGAGGGGGTGCCTGCTAAAGGTCCTTCAGTCAGAGAAGTGACATGACGGCCGGGGTGCACAAAGACCCGCATCTTCTACCAGACAGTCCCATCAGAAGCAGAGAAAAGGCAACTCCAAACCTGACATGATTCCCTAAGAGTATAAAGGCTGAGACTTCAGGTCACATCTGTTTTTTGGGTTTTTGACAAAAGGCACAGGTTTGGCAATACTCTGGTGGGTGACTGGTGGGTGTGTTATTGCAATTCAGTGTCTTGTAACTATTTATTTTCTATCCCTATCATGTATCAATCCATCCATCCATCCATTTTCCAAACCGCTTATCCTACTGGGTCGCGGGTGGTCCGGAGCCTATCCCAGAAACAACGGGCACGAGGCAGGGAACAACCCTAGGCGGGGGGCAGTCCATCGCAGGGCCTATCATGTATCTTGATTTTTAATTATTTCTCGTTTTCACTGCTAACGCTAAGAGCTTTGCACGGAATATTCCCAAGCGCCCCTACTGTCTGCGCGTTCACAAATGGCGAATAAATCTCTTGAATCTTGATTGGCAGGAAGTCCTGGAAGCTGAACCTTGGGCCCCCTTGAACTGGCCTTGCCATGGACACAACAGTGACTGTGGCTGCTGGTCGCTGTTTATAAAACCTCATTTTCATGAAAGATGCATTTCCAGTGATGCAACACCGGCAAATCCCCCATGGCTGTGAGACAGCACCAAAGCGCCTTTTTAGTGTCGTGTCCCCTGTGCGGGGCGGATGTTCTCGCGGGCGGAAGAAGGTGCTGGGGGGGCAGGGGGTGGCTGAGCAGGTCGGAAGCAATTCAGGATTGAGTCGTCTGAAACATAAGTGGCTTTCTTTCATCGTCTGAAGCCTTGTTTGAAGCGGGGAGGGAAAATGACAACTGGAAACAGGAGGGAACCGCTGGAAAATTATAGGGGCCTTCAGATCTAATATTGCCAGATGAGTGCTGGGAACTGTATCAACGGGATTGAACCAACAGGAGGTGTCCAGCACTGCTACCCTGTACACGGCACAAGCCGAACACGACTGTACCTAACAGGGTCACACCAGGAAATATAAATTAATGTTTCTGTGAATGTCTGGCCCTCGCTCGAATCTTTTTCTTTTTTTTTGGGGGGGGGGGGGGCGCACGCAGTGAGATTGGTTAAAAAATAATCGAAGGCCGACAGTTGAGTCCACAGGAAAAAATCCCCCCCCCCCCCCCCCCCCCCCCCCCCCCCGCCCCCCCCCGCCCCCCCCCCCCACCCCCCCCCCCCCCCCCCGCCGGGCCCGGCCCACTCCTTCTGATTGCTTAAATAGATATCTCAGGCAGACAGTGAAGTCCTCAGGAAAACTGCCCCCCTCCACCCCTACTTAATTTGCTGGTTCTGACCCACATTACTGCTGGGCTGCAGATTATGGATGATATCACCGCTTGATTTTTCATCGCTCCCGGATAATTGAAGTTGACCATATATTCACATCGGCTTCATGTCAAATCACAAGCGTCCAAATGCCGTGGCCAAATATCTGCAGATTCGGATTCCGTTACGCAAAGTGTTTGTCATTAATCTACGAAAATAATGATAATAATAAAAAAAAAAAACCTCCTCTATCCTGTTTACCTAACCTAAAGCTTTACTATATAATGAAACTTCGTAGTTTGGATTTATTAAACATAAAAGTGTAAAACAGCCACTGTGCATCGGAAACGTGGCCCCAGACCGCAGCAATCATGCTAAACCCGAGATAAACACAAATAGTCACCTTTTTAACAAGGCTTTGGATTCTGCCGCTCGCAACCGGGGGCCCGAGCATCTGCACCATGCTCCCTTATGAAAGATTGACGTCTATAAGTGGCTGAGAGCTGCCTGCACCGTTATTCTGTTCAGATGGTAATGTGGCTGATAACCATAGCATAGATGGTTCTCTTCACCTCGGCTGGAGCAAAGCCTCACATACACCAGGCCATGTGCACTTCAAAGCCCGGCCGACACCGACTCAAGCACAAACACCTGACTGTTTCCGGCAGCTGGTACGATTTGGGAGCGGCAGCATTCAAATCCTCTGGTGACGGCAGGCACACACTGAATATTCATCACCCCTGCCAACACTTAAAACAGTTGTAATCTGCAACTAGCGCTCATGAATATTTAACTGCAAGGCCAAGGATTTTGCACCCGAGCAGTAAGAGAGTCAGTGCGCAGGAATGTGCCCCCCCAAGGGACAGTTTACATTTTCTCTATTATTTAACAGCCTTCTTTGAGACTTGGAACGTAGCTCAACAGTCTAAGTCCAGGACAAAACAAAAAAAGTCTTCACTGAGATGGCAGGCCGGCCTCGTGCCAAGGCCGACGGTGTTTACAGGGCGACGTGCTCTGGTGAGGCGGATGGGGGCCTTGTTCTGTCGCTCATTCTGAGCCTACCCCCCCCCCCCCCCCAAGCGCCAGCCACACTCCATTCAGCATGCCACCCTTACTGAGACAAACCTGCCTTTGCTTCTGTCAGGAAGAGATACCGTATTTTGCGATTTGGGGTTGTTTAATCACAGCCCAGTTCAGCTTGTTTCGGTCTACGTTGTTGTGTTCATGTGGGCTTTTTCAGGAGTTGGGGGGGGACTATGCGGCTGCATCAATTTTCAGTGCTTGTCTCAAGAAGACCGTTATCTCCCTCTCTCCCTGGAATGATTCTGCACCCTTATCTGTAGGCTTCCTCAGCTACTCATGCTGTATGTGTCAGGACTGATGTCCCACCCCCCCCCCCCCCCCACCCCGTAGGCGATGGGAGATATCTCCACAGATAAGGGCCGAGCCATCTCGAGGATTGGAGCTAAGCAGGCAGTCCAGAAGCCGGCGGATTCATAAGATTAAGAGTCCTTCCTCCTCCTGTGCATCCCATCAAGCTCCATTCACAAGGCGCCGTTTACGCCACATCGCATTCTTCATGTAGAACTCACAGAATAACCATCTATTCTCACCAGGGTTGATGCTAGGATTTTCTAAGGTGAGGGAATAACAAGTCCTATAATCCATGCAGAAAGGCCAAATGTATTATCAGCCAATGATATGTTTTGAGTCTGTGAGTGATGGGGAGGGAGCACTCTTGGGGCCAATCAGCTTTCAGCTGGAGCAAATTTCACCTGTGGCCCCGCCCCTGTAAATGTCCCTAATTCTCAGGGCGAACATAGAAATATAGTTAAGGCATTCTGTCTAGAGGCTGTAAATCACCATGAACTTACTGGGCATATGGTTACACAGATAGAAAAGCAAAATACTTCTTAAGAAATGCTGCCTGATTTGCTGCATGGAACGTTCTGCTCAAATTTCAGCCACTATGAAGACTAAATTACCTTATTCCACGTGTAGTTCATCACATCCATGAGGAACCCAGGAGAACCTGGAGAAACTCCTTTAGTAACATGGGTTTTGGTCCAGATTCTACCCAGTTGCCTTTGACTACACATCATCTCGTGGGAATCGTCATCAACGACGACGTTCTGGTTTAAAGTCTAATTCGAGATGTCCCATGGCTCCATGTGTCTGTCGCCACGGTATCACTACCGCTTTGCTTTCGAAGCTCTTCCAGATGGATGGACCGACCGTTTTGATGGTCAAATTCGGCCACAAACCTTTTCCCCAGCAAAGCTGCGGATTGAGAGGCCAGCTGGACTTTGGAAGCTTCACGGTTAGCGACCAGAGAGAGAGAGCATGCGGGTTCTTAAACAGGAACATGGAAAACCCACCATTTCAAATACATCTGTCAAGGCAACCCAAGACCTTCTAACCTCCTCCACCCCGCCCTCCATGACAGCTGCTTCTCCTCATGACAGGGCTTCTCTGTATCAACAAGAGAACCAACCCAGCAAATTCTGGAAAAAAAAGAGACTTATTATAAACCCCCCCCCGTGCCAACATGCTGTAATGTTCAGCGTATGTTCATTGACTTCTCACCTTCCCATGTTCTGTGCTGCTTAAAACGGGCCAGATTTCAATCTTCTCTAGCAGCCCATATATGCAGGTTTTATGTGTATCATGCTGACAGCAACCAAACTTGGGGGATAAGAGGAGGTGTAGCTTTGTCATAAGGGAAGGGCAGGTGACCAGGATCTGCTGATTAACTCCACCTGTCCCTCATTCCCTGCAACGTGCACAAATTGGTGCATGATTTTTTTCCAACCCCCCCACTCCAGTAACCTGGAATAAGTCCATATGTTACAACCCATATAAAGAGAAGCTTTCCTGTCTCCGTCCTGGCCTGTCTGTTTTAGTCCCTGCAGTTTTCCTTCCATGTTCCGCTGTCGTCTGCTGTCACCACCTACTCTGCTTCCGATGAAAAGGAGGATCTTCCAATAAAGGTCCCTGCTTCCTGCCCTGCCACATGTCATGGCACTTCTGTTTGCCATCCTGACCGGAGACATACACACACACACACACCATGCCAATCAGAGCTACACACATCGAAAACAAAGTAGGTGTCCAGCTACATAAATAGTTCCGAAAGCACATTTAATAAACATGTACTAACTATTACAAAACTGAAACGCGCGATGATTCTCAAGGTTGGGTTCAAATTCAAGTTCAGCGTGGCTCAATGCCTGAGCAAGGCTCTCTACCTGTTAATAATGATCTCTTCCCAGGAGATAATTCAAATTTATTGCTAAATGTCCTAGTTGCTTAGTGAACATCACTACAAAGAATATTTCACCGTCAATAAAAGAGAAACTATTTTACCACTTAATGAACCACACAAAAATGACCTCATTCAGTTTGAGAACTGGCTGAGAATGAGTATAATCGATTTAATGGTAACGGTAGAGAGCTGTCTGTCAAGGACAAACACCAGTGTGTATGAATTCCCAGGGGGTTTTCCGGCTAATTTTCATTGCTATGCGGGATTGTTAAACACCATAAACACTGTTATTAAAAAAGGGAGGGCTTGGGCTAGAAAAAGTGTTAGTGTTTCAGATGGGAATATTAATGAAAGGAAACAGAAAGCTGATACATGTTCTAGGACGTAAACGCGAACAAATAACCCAAACTATGGGGGAAAGCTAGAGATTTGGCTTAAAACTCGATTTAGGCTGTTAATCAGCAGAATGAGAGCTGTTAACTAATTTCATTCAAAAGAGCCGTCTGACATTTCCGAAGAGCCTTGCCGCTCATCCTGTGGCTCAAAAAGTAACTCGGCTCGTTCCTCTTAGAGGACGCCAGCGTGCTCTGCATCATCATCGACTGGAGATCTGAGCTAATCGTCCCCTGACAAGAACACGACCGAACATGAGGAGCTTCAGCTTGGGCTGACACCTTCATCGCCCCCAAGTATCTTTATCACCTCAAGCTCACCAACGATCGGGCAGGCAGACAGCTGCACATTGATCAGCTTGCGTATTCAGGTGTGGCCCGTCGCCGTTATCACGTCACACGCTGCTCAGTGTGTCAAACAAATAATCAGATGTGAAGTTACATGCGAAAGACCCCAGTCCTGTGGTCAATTAATCAGAATCGGGGCTTGTTTCAAGTCTTCCTGGGATACTAGATAGCAGGTGTGAATGCACACATACACCAAAGGGTCCGAAAGGGTGACCCCAGTTATCCAGTCCGTGTGACAGCCACCCCCCCCATCAAGTAGTACGGGACAGAAAACGAACAATGGTATTTCCAAACTGCAACTAGGACACTGGGCGTTTAAAGAAGAAGATGGAAGAAGAACCATATCCAGGGGG
>JABFEA020000130.1:20762891-20790805 GCA_019775915.2 Cyphomyrus plagiostoma | reverse complement strand
CAATATTTTTTCTTTTTAAATTAAAACTAAAAAAATCAAAATAATTGTGTTAATTAAGGGGGGTTGCTATACATAAATCTATACCACGACACCCCCCCCCCCCCCCTTATTAGCCATATGATTTAAACGTGAGATTTTCCTGGGACATGAATTCTGAGGCACTTGCCCCAGTAAAAGGGGTCTAGTGACACCCATGTGCGAATCAGTGGATTTGACAGGTTAATAAATCCATCCATCCATCCATTTTCCAAACCGCTTATCCTACAGGGTCGCAGTGGGTCCGGAGCCTATCCCGGAAGCAACGGGCATGAGGCAGGGAACAACCCCGGACAGGGGACCAGCCCATCGGCGGGCACACTCACACATGCACACCTCCAATCAGCCTCAGCATGTTTTTGGACTGTGGGGGGAAACCAGAGTACCCGGAGGAAACCCCACGACGACACGGAGAGAACTCCACACACATGAAACCCAGGCGGAGACTGGAACCCAGGTCCCAGGCAACAGCGCTAACCACTGCACCATCACGCCACCCCTGGTTAATGAATGTTATATCACAAATAACCCATTAGAACAGGACAATTTGACATGGGTTGTGTCATTAAGAGTTTGTCCTATGTGATGTTAAGAGCGGAAAACCTGAAATCCCATTAACTGAGGTATCAA
Source organism: Cyphomyrus plagiostoma (assembly GCA_019775915.2). Lineage (NCBI taxonomy): Eukaryota > Metazoa > Chordata > Actinopteri > Osteoglossiformes > Mormyridae > Cyphomyrus > Cyphomyrus plagiostoma. The sequence goes on along the minus strand of JABFEA020000130.1, from coordinate 20,790,139 downwards.
AAAACACAAGTTGACTTTACGATGTCACCACCTCCATCTTCTGGGTCCCCCTAGCACTTTTACATGGAGTGGCGACAATCCTCAGGATGACTGAGTGTTGAAGGAGAGAACTCTGCATGGGTCATTCTTATAGGCCCTTGATTGGCCAGAAGCAGGTACAGCCCCAAAGGACAAAACTACCTACAAATAATAAGCGGATTAGCAACAAACTTTAATTAAGCAGTAAGACTAAAGTCCAGAGCTGAAGTGCAGAGTACATACATTTTCCTATAATAAATTTTGATTTCTCGTTACTTTGATTTACAGAAATAATAAGAGAGGAAAGCTGTATAGATAATGGAAAAATCAGGATCCATTAATGCCATTTAAAAAGATGTTGATAGTACTTGCTGGCAAAAGAGAATTCAGAATCCAATCTCGACACATATCAAGTGGTTTGAACTACTGGATGTGGTGATCATACGAAAGAAAAATCCTTTACAAGGTGGAAAATTGGTGTTGAGAAAGATTCACGCTCTGACAGGCGTAGCAAGGAGAAGCTTCAGTTAATGAAAGCAAGGAGGGACGAGTGATTCGCTTAACCCTGACCCAGCATGGAATGGGAATTTGACTGACATGTCGTCTCAAGTGTAGGCAGTGCTCTGCTGCAGTTTTTCTGAATCCGGTCCCCGCGGACCCCCAGCCGGTCCACGTTTTTGTTTCTTCCCAACTCTCTGCCAGACATTTCACATCATTTCTCACTATCTGGAGCTGGGAAGCAGCAAAGATGTGGACTGTCTGGGGGTCCCTGAGAACCAGTTTGAGAAACACCACCCTACAGGTATCAAAAGAAGGTTGGATGCCTCAGAAAACAGGGTAGGAGGAGGATGAGGAGGTCCGGTCCGTTCCACTAACTTTATCGCTGAAGACCTTCAGAGTTCATTGGTAAGAGGAGGGCTTTTAACCGACTCGATAACAGCTCTTAACCTACAGTGCTCACTAGCCATGTAAGACTTGATATCTGAAGCAAGGAAACACAATAGATTTCACTAACACAGCTCTCTGATAGATTTTCCACTGGCAGAAATTTACCAGTGGCCCTTTGCTAACCATCCGTAACATCGTAAAAGTGTCTTCATGGGAGGGAGGTTTGAGGCCAAGCGAGTGGTTCGTTTTTAGACACCCACGTAGCAGAGAAAGGCAGAAAGAGGAGAACAGTGTACGAAGAAACCAGAAAGTTACTGCGACTTGTATTAGTTTTCGCCACCTACGCAGGAAGAGGTGATTAAGTTTCAGTGGGCCTCAAAGGGGGAGATGCTCTTTGGAGGGATATAATTCTGGAATTTCACAGGAACAATCTGGTGCTCCATCGCTCGCCTCTGCACAGTGGGCAGAAGAGTTTGCCTTTTGAATTATTGATGATTCAAGGTCAATTGCTGCCTGGTTAAAAAAGCAACATGTCAGGCAACCAAAATGAGGTAAAAATAAAAACTTAAAATAGTCTTCTGGTTTATGCGTGCCCATTTCAGGCTGGAGCTCAATATACATGGCATCTTAGGGCATGGGCAGAACAAAATGGTCTGCTGACATCCAAACCAGTGCTTTTCTGCTGCAATTGTCATCCATCAATTTTATGTATCTGCTCATCCTGTTCCAGAGCCTATCCCAGCGGTTACAGGCAGAAGGCAGGGAATAACCCCGAATAGGGCACTGACCCGCCACAAGGCACCTTCACAAACCAGTCATTCACACATGCACAAGTACGGGCATTTTGGCAACGCCAGTTAATCTCAGCACGTTTCCAGACTCGGAGAGAACATTCCCGTGGTGGAAACTCAAACCCTGGTCCCAAAGGTGTAAAAGAGCAGTGCGAACCACTGCGACACCATCCCCCTTAAATTGTAATTTAAATTATGATGTAAATTATAATTTAAATTGTATTGAAAAAGATTATTTTAAATGATCATTTAAATTACAATTTAAATTATACCGGCAACCATTAAAATGATTTGTCAAAAGTCACCCATCAGACGCAGTGGACGGGCTCTAAACCCAACTTAACATCTGATTGGTCACTTTGCAAATGAAGTCACAACAGATCGATCTTGCCTATTGTCATTTATAACAACGTTTTGCCTGTTCTGTTCCAGGGCCATATTACGGAAACCTCCTAACTTGCAGATCCTATCTTGTCTGGTAACCACGGTAACTAAGATTATGAAAACGATTTATGAAAAACACTGTCACAGATGAACAGTTCCCAAGTCATTGTTCCTATCCTAAGATCGGAAAATACACAAATCTTCTAACCTTCCCAAAATCTTAAACTCTCCTAACTTTATGATATCTATGCAGCCCAGGTCATGACATAACGATAAAAATTATATATATATATATCGTGGACATGTTTTACTAACTAGTTCCCTTGTTTTGGGGACCATTATCCTACAGTTAGGAGAGTTACGATGTAATCTTGCCCCTTGCTACTGCTGGACCACCAATCAGAGGTGATGACCCAGCATAACACAAAAGGAAGATTCTTAGCAAACATATTTGCAGACAAACATATTCGTTCACTTTGATTGTCATAAAAAATGCAGTACATTCATTTACTTTGATTAATGGGAACACGAATGATCTACATTTCTTGAATACTGTGGATAATCTACATTTGAATTGTGCTCAGCTGCCATGAAGCAGTATGATCAATGTTCAGCAAAGGAAACTGTTATTGTAGCATCATCCTAGCTGATGATGTATTGTGTATGTCTAGGGTCCAACTTTTCACCTAATTGTAATAATAATAGCGTCCTAATTGACCTAGCTAATAAACAGTTAACAGTAAACAGTTGCCTCACAAATGGGCAAAACTTGCAATATTGTGGGGCTTGGATAAAGCCGTCTGTTAAGCTGTACTGCTGATGAGCCTTGAATATTAAAAAGCCCTTGGCAGGCTGTTAGGAACATGTGGAAACAGTTCAGTGACTTCATGCATTGAGTGTTTTGTGGCAGCCATGTTTCTGTAGGACTGCTGATTACTTAAGAGCAAAGGAAACAGTCAAAACTCACGTCTGACTGGCACATCCTGGCAAAACATATTAAAAACGGCATATTGTGCCTGCCTGGCAAGCTAACTCACTTTTGCACAGGTTTAGACTGGAATACATTTACGACAAAAACACTTGCTACCTCATTCAGATGTTAATTACAATATTCATTTTAAAGAATAGCAAATCACTACTATTAACTATCCACAGCTTTCCCTTATTGTAGAAAGTGCCCATATTGCAAGAGTATAATTTCTTTTCCTGTGCAAATGTAAACAGATTGTTACTTCATCAGCGTGTGTCATCAGTAATCAGGCCTGTTGTTTCCAGATTTGCATGTGTGAATGAATGCGACGACTGGCAACATAACAGTTCAAGTACATAAATAGGGAGGAAGAATATAACTGTTTTACAAGCAATACTGATTATGAAATGTCAGAATTTGTAACTGACTTAAGTCTATCACAATGACATGATGTACGACATATAGTTAAATGTTCTTGAATTTACACTATGTGAAATACAGAATGACTATTTTAATAATCCGGGGCAAGATGGTGAACAGAACAACAGGACAGGGAAGAGAGAGGAATAGTGATTTTTATTTGGGGACTGGAAATGGATGTAACAAGATAAAAAACAATACTTACCATTCTGGTGTAAGGACAAGGGAAAAGTGATATAAAAAAATGGAAATGAACAGAAGGATTGTAATTGTGTGATGGGTCTGACATCAGACATACACATAAACACATACAGTGATAAGAAAGAACGGTGGGCAAAGGAATGAAGATATGTAAATCCTCATATGACTCACATTCCCAGATTGAATGGACAGCATCTGTACACCCCCAAAAATGTAAGTTCTGAGAGTGGCGTTTAAAAGCCTTCCATAGTGTTTTTGAGTCTCGCAGCTATCTCCAGAAGACAGGAGCCGATGAAAACTGAGCTGTTAAGGTTATGGACGTAGCGTGCTGTCTTAGACTGGTGCCTCTTGAATGTCGGTCCTAGTCAGTGCTGGTGATCGTTCCTGAGAGAATGGCTGTCAGTCCTGTAGGTTGCTGGTTCGCAATGTGGGGTCAGACCCACCCCACAAGACTCCTGTCCTGCTCATGGATGGGAGCAACGAGGAAAAGCCATGACACTTTAATTATAACCTTAAACTTACAACTTCCTTTATGTTCAAGTTTGAAAGTTTATATGCTGGGCTGGTGCTGCAGGTTTAATTAAGTAGAATGTAAGTGTTAAAGCACATCTGCCTGCCGTCAGCTATATAAGATCTTCTGGGACCATAATCACTGAGAACCAGGTCCAGGTCTTCTCTGTTATGTTCCTGCTTTGCTCGCTTCCACAGAATGTTACTGGAAATGATGATACCACAGTGGATGGTGTTATCACAGTGTCCTTGGTAGATATTTCAGATTGACAGGACGTGATAAGACATGGGGCCAACGATCCACTATCTGCCTTTTTTTTTTTCTGCTGGAATGTTTACAAGCTGTTAGGAAATGTCACAGCCTCCCCCACAAACAAACAGGCAAACAAACAAACAAACAAACAAACAAACAAACGGAGGGAAATTATCACAGCTCCTGTTCCCCTCGCTTCATAAACGCTTGGTGACACTGCAACATTGTGAGCGATGACAGTAAGTTCTATCCACGAGGACCCGTTGGCTTCCTGAAGGTCACCTTTGAGGCATCAAGGAGCAAAAACTGCAGATGCTGGAGGCTGAGGAGCTGATCCCAAATTTAAGTTTGGGCCGGAAATGCAGCCTACAGTTGGTAGCACTTCTGCTTTCCGCCAAAGCAGCTTGGGAGCCATGAGCGAGCTTATGTGACACAGAGTGAAAGGATGTCCTTAAATAAAGTTAAAATAAAGTTCGGCAAGAACTGCACAGTTTGTGCTGGGAGCACGAATGTAAAATGCAGAAGTACAAACAGATATGAAGGCAATGGGGTGCCGTGGTGACTCACTGGGTATCACTGTAGCTTCGCACCTGTACATCAGGGGTTTGGGTCCCATCCCAGCTGTGCATTTATATCTGGATTTGCATGCTCTCCCCGTATCTGTGTGAGTTTTCTCCCACCGTACAAAAACACTCTGTGGGGTGAAATGTAAAGTCCTTAAATTTCCTGTACTGTATGTGCGCTTCTGATGGACTGCGACCCCACCCAGAGTTTTCCCTTCCTCAAGTCCTGTGCATCCTGGGATAGGGTGCAGGCTCATTGGGACGAGAATGGAGGATGGATGAAGGCAGTGCTCAGGGCACCTGAATGTTGTTTAGGAAACGAGGAGAATTCCGGATTATTAGTTATACAAACGAAAACTCAAATCTTGTGGAACTGTCCTATACAAAGTAACTGAATAATCCAGTGGGTAAGAACCTTTCTTTATTTAGCTGAGGCTTTGTGACGCACAGGGTCAGTCACTCCCTGGAGCTGAGGCCTTGCTTAAGGGCCTGAGGGTGAAATGACTCAGCAGACCCTGGGATTTGAACTGACGACCTTCCGGACACACACACAGCACCTAAACCCACTGAGTCTTGCACCAACCTAACCTGACTGCATGTAACATGGTCCATATGGCATATTATATTTTGCAGCATTTTGGATACTGAAATGAAAAAGACAAAATACGTGAAATGCACATAATCTGAAGGCCTTTCAGACCTTCTTGCAGTTCTTGAGGACGACAGCACTGTGAGGGCAAGGGAGTCGGCTGGGTAGAGCCCAAAACAGCGCCGAACCCCCCATCCCCCAGTGTGGGGGTCCTTAAAGGGAACGGGCCAGTTTCAATCCCCTGGACCTATTAGTGTGTGTTTAGGGGTTCCTGTGCTTTTCATTCTACAGGATTGTGGTGGGTATGAATAAATCCTTCAAATGCATATGAACATTGGAACACTTCTCTTTGCTTACCTCACCTTGCTTTACATACTATAGCTTGGGGGTCACAGCACAGGGTCAGCCAATGTGCCGAGCGAGGCTATGGCCCCCGTTCAAGTGCCCACAGCCATGGGACTATTCTTCTGAGGGTTTGAATGGGCGATCTACAAGTTACGGACACGGACCACTCACTGTAAGCCGTTTCCCCAGAAAAGGAAAAATCTTTATTCTAAAAACAGAAATTCAATCGAAGTGAAATGCGCATTTTGCTTTTTCTTTTCTTGGTGCTTTTTTATTCGCCCTGGGTGCAAGGTTGTTTTGCTGCTACTCTTGTTCATTAAAAGGCAATTTGTCTATTTGAACGATTATGTTTAAAGATCGCGTGCTAATGAACAGAAGATCCAAATGACATTTACATTTTGCTTAACTTGTCCCCCCACTGAAAGCACCAGTGTCAGGATTTTGTGTTCCAGTACCCCCCAGGCAGTAAAATGTTACCACCCCCCACTCCTGAAGCTTTTACAAATCTGCCTGTGAACATGAACAACAGAAGCGCAAAGAGAAAGCAGAGTGAAATGGCTTTCAAACTGAGGCGTATGGCTTGGACGTGACAGATAAATGAGGCTGTCTAAACATTCAGCTGAGAGACCTCGCAAATAAACTGACAATTGTGAGCTCTGTGCATATTGTGTGAGAACTTCTTTGAGGTTTGCACTGAAATGACCTCATTAAAAAAATTTAAAAAAAGATCTCAATGAAATTTCTGCTCAAGCTTCCAGAAATTCTTGAATTATGTTATCATGCAGGAAACACGAGTGCCCACACACGCATACACACATATACACAGAAGTTTGTAATTATATCTTTGTGGGGACTCTCCATTCGTTCCTATGGAGAAAACTCTAATCCCAACATGATGACCTCAACCCCTACCCAGCCATAACCGTAACCATAAGTAATCAAATGAAATATGAGACTTTTGGTATGTTTACTTTTTTGGTTGCATTCACAGACCTGAAAAATGACGTCAAAAAAAAAATGGTCCCTACAATGTAATATAAACTTAATCCACACACAGACACACACACACACACGCATGACAGAATCCATTCATTCCCTATTACATGACTTTTTTTCCTTCCCTGATATATTCCAAAACTAGATGCAGAGAACAACACAACCTGATCCGAAAACCCTTCTCTGACTGTAAACGTCCACAGAAAGTAACAGCATGTGTTTGAACAGATGCCCACCCCCTCCCCCCCACCAGTAATCTTCTGAAGGCTGTTGACAGTCTGCAGTGTGGACATGCCAGGGTTCAGTAGTGAACATTTTCAACAACATCAATATCATTCCAGATTAATACCTTATGCGACACCGTCCTGCGGAAAACAGCATAACCCCTGCCTGGTTTCCAAACTGGGACTACTGGTTTGTCCAAAACCAGAGCAACTGGAACCCTGGAAAAAAAAAAAACATCAATGATAATTGAAGAGCAAGATGAGCTCCCAGCTCAGTTCTTTTGCGTCGAGAGAGTGGGACGAGGATTAGGATTAATTTAAATAATTAATTTTATTAATTTATTTAATTAAAGATGATGTATTCCTTCTCCTAAACGATATCTACATGGAGCATGTTCTTGGAGCATAGAGACAGAATTTGAACATAATAACCACAAACAGGAATATGTGATCACTGTGATTCCATCAAGCCTTCTGAGGAACAGTGGGCACCTCCCTCATGGCGCCTCCTGAGCACTAAACTCTTCCAGGGTGGCTCTAAAGCTCATTTGCTGCGAAGACCGTCAACAACAGACTATTGACTGCGTGGAGCGGCTGTCTGTGTGCCTTGTAGCCTGGAGACAATTTGCGTTATGTAATTCCTATGTTGTTAATTTGATATATATTTGATATAATTATAATATCACCAACATATTAGCATGAACCCAAGCAAATGCCCTTGAAATGTTATGACAGACTTCCATGTCAGGCATTGCTTCCACAAGACACACTCCAACAACGGCAACATCTGCGGGGGAGGTTCTAGTTGAAGGGTGGCAGGCATGGTGACATCACGTCCTGAAGATTCCGATTGGTAGTCTGAGTGAAAAAGTTGTGTCTGATGGTGCTAGTTTCTTCAGAAACAGCACGATAAATCAGAAAGACGCTTGGTTCAGTAGTTTAGTTTCCTTTCAATGGGTAGCCTTGTGGGTTAGGGCAGTGTTTCTCAACTCTGGGACCCCAAAATAGTCCATGGTTTTGCTACTGAACGCTGGGAGGGAGCAAAAATGTGTACTACCTGGCTGGGAGCTTAGAGGGAGCAAAAACATAGACTGTCTGAGGATCCCTGAGAACTGGGTTGAGAAACACCAGCTTAAGGGTTTCGAAGATCGTCGGTACCCATGGCTGGCTGCATAATCAAATCACTATTAGTCCCCTGAAAAAGGCCCTTCACCCCGAAACCTACTCCAGAGATGCTGCCAAAATGGCTGACCCACCACTCTGACCCCAGCTTTACTCTTACATGTTTGAGTATGTATGTATGTATGTCTCATAGGGGAGCAAGATGGAATTTGTGAAAGCTGAAAAAAATGATGTAATTTTGCTTGTACAACAGAGAATAAAGTAACTATCATTATTTTCATTCTTGAGAGCACAAGAGAAACACAGCTAAAAGAGCTGGAGTACATCATTAAAGCTTTCAGCCACATTAACTCTTTCGCACCTTGGAATCCAAGAATATTTGTTACTCATTGCAGTTACGTTAAGCTGCTTCCGAATATGTGGGCGGCTGAAGGCGGAATCCTGAGATATTTTCAGCACCGGGTCCTGGAGGTCAACGACTAGAAAAGCTTACAGGTTCCTTTCTTGCTCATAAAACTGGATGGTGAAAACAGGAATGTTTAATCATGCTGTGAAAAGGAAGCCATTTGTCCATGAATGGTATGACATGGAAAATGATGAGAAAGCAAAGAAGCCGACACCTTCAGCGCTTCTGTCATGTCTCGCTGTCAGGTGTCTTCGCAGCTACAGTTTCCCCACGCCAAGTTGTGAGGGTCGGCAGTCCTCCATGCACAGGCAGAAGCAGGTCGACCAGCTTCGGATCTCCTGCTGCAGAATGGGGAATGGAGCCAGCCTGGAGGTTTCTGGAGGACTGGGCTGGTATCAGTGTGGATTTCAGTGTCAATTCTCCATTGTTAATAGCTGAGCTCTTTCATACTAATGCTGCGTCCATTTACCTCAGAGGTCAAAACTTGGCACTGGGAATGACATCACAGAAGTCTTCCAGTACAGCAAGTTGGAAAGCCATTTAACAATACCAAGAGACCTGTTTCAAAAATCTGCTAAAAAAGTTGCTCACTTAAGCAAAAAAATCCTGCTTAATGAAATGGGCCCCATTTCTAACCCAGTTAATTGTTAGCCATTGTTAGCAATATCAGTAGATAACAACACATTCCATGGTATTTTGTGTATTAAAACACCGTAGCAACAAGTCCACAGATAGCAGTTGGACAGTACTGTGTATGACTGATTTAATGAGCCACAGATTGGAAGTAAGTGCTAATAAACAATATTAAACTTCAGCTTTAAGCTTCTGTTGATAAAGGGCACGGCCATCTTGAATTCTGAGTTTGGGGTCCTGTCAATTCCTCCGAGTTCATGAGTCAGAGTTCCAACTTGAGGGGGCGTTCCGAAATTCTGAATTTATGAGTTACTAGTTCAAATGGAAGACAGCATAAGCACCACAACAAAAATGGAGAAGAGATTAGAAGGTGCGGGGGGGGGCGGGGGCGGGGGGTTGCCAGGGAACATAGGGGTGTCTGCACACTGTTTATTCTCTTTGCAGGAATATCTCAAGTCAGTGGAAATGTGAATGTTAATTCAGACGGCAAACAAATGAAAAATGATAATTTGTCCGAAATTGTGCACACTAGACTTCTAGATGTGCCCAGTGCCTTTTCTGCTTGGGCAACTGCAAGCTGCACTCCACACCTGGAAGTTAAATCTGCATTTTTAATTGATACTTTCCTGTTATAGTATTAGTCTGTAATACTGTGACACAGTGTCACTGCCATTGACAGACATTGGCAAGATTAGGCCAATTCAGGCTATGTTACAGCATGTTTTGCCTCCATCTTTTTTTATATACTGGCAGTGAAATGATGAGCTCTTCTCAATTCAGGGAACGAATGTGACAATCTCTGAGAGACAATCGGCCACCTTCACCTTGAACCAAGCTAAAATGGCCATCTTCACAGTGGGAGACCACGATAACAGACAGTCGCTACGGGAATCACCAGGAATCGTGATTCTAATGATGGGTGAGAAACCAAGTTTTGTGATAAATAAAGAGCACCACGGACCCATGAAATCAATCATCCTCGACCGAGCCTGGGAAGAGGCTGTCTGGCAAGCTGGCTGCGGCGGCTCCCCCAGAGGTTAGCGTGAGGACGATCGATCCCCGTGTGGAGAATCTGAGCAGTCAACAGCACTCTGTCAAGCAAGAGCCATTATAGGTCTGGCAGGAGAATTTTTAAAAATGTTTTCTGAGCATGCTGGTGTCCTACTTCTCTTTCCTTATTCTCCAGGAGTATGTTCATCGTTCTGAGTCTCGATGGGCCATGCTTCTCCTCATACACCGGTTCGCATCTTCTCAAGTGTTCTTGGCTTCCAGACAGGAAGTGGAAGCTTTCCTCCAATTCATGTTATGACCTTCTGGCCCCCAGGAACTCTAGGGTCCATGAGTACATGCTTCAGACTAGTGATCCAGAGTTCATCTCCTCACAGGGGGGAACAACAGGTCAAGCGGGAGCTCTAGACACCTGCTGTGATGAATTGAGTGACCATCGTGTGACCTTTCCTACATTCGGTTGGTAAATTTCACTGACAGTCCATTTTATTGGCAGCTGCTGAAACCAAAGACTGTTCCACAACTAATCGAAGGCAAGATCTTCACTGAAGTCTCAACCAATTTATCTTTGCATTATTCATTTTTAGAAGTGTATTTTTGGATCTAACTGGTTTGGGCACAATAAATCCTAACAAGCTGTCCCCTTTGCTGATTTCTGCTTTGATTGTGGATGTCTGTAGTGGACAAGTCACTCTTAACAATCGGTAGAAGCTCATTGGCTTTTCACAGAAAATCCACCCATAGCAAGGATTCTCCCTGTGGAACACAGACACAAATTGGCAAGCAATAAGATCTGATATGCATGCGTGCATGTGTGTCTGTGTGTGTGTGTCTTTGTGTGTTTGTGTGTGTGTGTGTGTGTGTGTGTGTGCATGTACATAAACACAGTGGCCAGTTCATTGGCTATACATCTGCTTATTGAAGCAAACAGCCTGTTTCCCCACGCAATTAGTCATGGCAATCAAATACATACAGAATACAGACAAGTCTAAGAGACTCATTTACGGTTTGGTTCAGCATCAGAATGGCCAAGATCCTTGAACTGGGTTATTTTAAATGTGCAATGATTATTAGTTTCAGATGTAGTGGTCCTAGCAGTTCAGAAATGGTCACCTTTCTGGGATTTCCACTTGCTACAGTGTAGCTAGGACCACTACATCTGACACTAATAATCATTGCACATGTAGAGGTTACAGAGAATGATGCAATAAAACAACAACCAGTCAGTGGCAATGCTGTGTGTGAAAATGCCTTATTAATGACAGAGGTCAGAGCAGAGAAGTTAACAGGAAGCCCACAAGTGCAGAAACAGGATGTATAATATATATGACAGAAGAGGGGAGGCTGTTTCTCCTATCGGGGGCAGGCAGCTGAAAGCATCATTTCATATTCATGAGGTATGTCACAGAATCACGTGAAAACCCTGTTGCCCCTTGTCTATCTGTGTTTGGTGTATTTATGTAGCTCTAGAGTAGCTCTGAAGATGTGCCTCGCTGGTGAAATGGCGTTTTTTTACTGAAGCCGTCGTCCCTTTGCTTGAGAAATGATGGTCTCATAAATAACGCAAAGACGCATTTAACTGTTTGCTTACTGTTGAGATTAACAACCATGGGCTGGAAACAACAGGCCAAAAATGAATTAATCAGTCAAAAGGAAACACTGTTTATTATCCACAATCATAAGATGCCATGTTGACTGATTAGCAGGTCGTGTTTCCAAGTCACCAGTAAAACAAAACTCTTATTATATTAAAGATATAACTCTTGTTATATTTGCTGTTAGGCAGGTAAAGTAGCCATATAGATTATGTTGGTTAAATATTGACCACGCCCATATCCAAGTTGCTAGCTATTTTAGCAAAGTATGTTGAAGTGTAAGAATGGAATTAATAATTCATTTTGTACATTACCAGTTAAACGATAATCCATTCTGTTATTCATTATTAGTTGTACTATGTAAATTTCATATCCATGTTACAGAGGTTTGATTACTATACCCTGTTAAATAAATTGTCCTCTGGGTTGATTAGTAGAGACTCGGGTGGAGAGTGGAGAGAACGGTTGCTTCCAAGAGTGAGCAAGAATTCATTTGTGCGCTTCCTTTCAATTCACCCACGTCCATCGACCTGCACATCTACAAACTAAATGTTATATCAGTTTGGAACAATCTGATTTTAAAAACTGAGACAACATGTTAAGTCAGCCTTTGCATCAGTATGAAATTGCCACGGCTACTTTGGCCTCGTCTTTCAATGGAAAATTAGATGACACTCTGTGATTGTATATAAACAAGGCCAGATGTTGTTCCTTCATTGTAAATTTCTCAGAATTTTCCTCCAACAACAGTCAATAAACCATCAATATGTTGAAAGCTGCGTTCTGGGCAGTGGGGCTGAGGAGTTGCACGGCAGAGTAGTACAATTTCATTCTGGCCCTTTTGAATAATGCTGGAATCCCTTTGGTGAAATAATCTTTAAAACCTGGCAAAATATGGCAAATTGATCCCAGCAGCTGTCAGACCTTTCAGCGAAGGTGACAAAGATCAATAAATATGTCTGCTGGCCACTTTGGCTGCTGCAATCAGTTGGATCCAATCCTGATCCACAGCTTCCTGGCAGCACTCACTCCAAATGACACTCATGAGGGCCCTTGAGAGGTTTCCCAGAATTCCATGCTGCATCAAGGTTTTGAATACTGGTTGGCCTGACACACTCTGCCTTGCCCTCTGCGAAGTAGGTATAAGCACAGAAATGGACGCGGCGGGGATGAAAATCCCGACAGATTCTTCCCATGTTCTGGCGTGATCCCTTCCTGGGTCAATGCCGTGAGCATGACAGACGTTCTCAGCACTCTGGCATGGCGGAAGGGCCAGGGATGAGAGCCCAAATACAGCAGCACTGTCTTCACCCTGCTGGAAGCCTGCATGCCTGGGGCCTCGGAGCTGAATCACAGTCACGACAAGAGCAGCAAGACGCTGGGAAGAGGGAAGAAGCAGGCTTTGAATATGCTAATGCTTAATATAACCAAAAAAATAAATAATTACATCTGGCCAGTGTGTGGAACGTGTGGGGATCATGTGACCTCAGGCTCTACTTTGACCTAAGGCAAAAGAACACAGAATGACAGAGAGTTCCCATTGGCACAAAGAGCCACAAATAGTCTGCAAACCTGGTTCTGGCTGGAATATTTCTACAGTCCTTATATAACTGCAATCACTGTCTGCAGCTAAATCATTTCAAAATATAGCTATTAGATAATTACGAGTTACCCCCCCACACATTACATCATTACAACTGGCTTTCTCTAGCCACAGAAATGATATCTGCCTAAATTTCTTTTTGCTGAACTCCATAATGGTTTTCCAAGCACGAGAACTGCATTTAGCACATTAGTGAATGCTAATTACATTTTAATGTGATAAAAAAGTTACATAACTAGCATTATTTTAAAACTCACTTTAAAACTCATTAGTCAAAGTCAAACAATAACTGTCCAGTCTTCACTTTCCATGTATTCCAATTCTGCAGTCGCTCTAATTTCTTTCTAATAAGGTCTCTGCTTCAGGCTTCTGACAATCTCAATCACAGGGGCTTGGTTGCAAAATTGAGTTGCCAATATAAGTCTACTACCTTGTCCATATACCTTTTGTGTTTCCACTAATTAGCTTTGCCTGCTGAGAACAGCTGCAGTCCTTGGATAGTGGCAGTAAACAGGAATACAAACTTATCTTGTCATTGCTGATGCAAAATTTACCTGCAAATGAAGAGCACAGCCCTTCATGCTGTATAGTTTGATAACAATAGTGCAACGATAGTGTATATTCACAATTTCCTTTCGATAGTCTGATAGTTGACATTTAACTTATAAGGGACCAACAAACCCTGTGTGTAAACCGCCAGTTAGAACCACCTACATAAGAAAATTCTTTTTTCACACTTATCGCCTGTCTTTGACACAAATTAATGGTAACACGTTGCCTGTCCGTTATAGCTGAACAAAACTACAGCAAAAAGCGGCCCTGGGGACCAAATTGTTTGTCCGTTATGAGCGAAATTCCGTTACATGCGAGTCAGATATATCCGATGCTTTTTCTGCATGTTCTCAAAGGGACCAGCGGACCTCGTCCATTATAGACGATATTCCATTATAAGCGAGTCCACTATAACGGGATTTTACTGTATAAAAGTATTATGGAGGTGCAATTAATGTAAAGCGTTACCAAATTAACCTACAGACTCTGCTAATGAGATTCAAAGCTATGCAGTTAGAAAGATATATATATATATATATATATATAAATCCAGTTACAGACCTCCTGTAACCTGTTTTGTTGAACACACACAATGGAAGAACAAGACTTCCTGTGGAAATCCAGTTCGTAGTACGAAAACAAGTATTTTCTCTGCGGTGGGAATGTCTAATTAGGGAGGGACGATTCCAGCTTAAGCTCATTTTCAATATATATCATTATAATGACTGTTATTATTTACACAATCACACCTGTACCAGGGGTCACAGTCGGCACGGTCATGTAGGACTTCTCAGTTACAGGTCCTAGCGAGGCTCTGCAGAGCGATTACAGAACTGCTCACCCTGCTGCCTGACCTGAGGCCTTCATCCCCAGCAGCTAACAATTTCACCTATTAATACAATCTGAGTGATTCGGGTGAAGTACCAGATTTCAAAGGTTCCCCTACAAGCTTCCGTAGCCCCTGGATGCTGTTGTCTGAGAAAAGAAAAGGTTAAACAGAGGTAAAAGCAATTATAGTTTATGGGGCTCTGCATCTGCTTTTATGTGCTTTTCACGTACTTACGAAGGCTGGATAACATCCTGCTATAGTTTCGATGCCTTCTTAATTGTGTGTGGGGGGGGGGGGGTGTCCACTTTCTGCAGCACCTCTTAAATTCTCCGCACGTAACCACGCCATCAGCTGGCTTTTGGTTGCCTGCTTTCCCGACTCCTCTGCAAGATCGCTGCCGTAAAGGGTGGCAGCAATTTCAACGTTTCGTTTGGATGTGTTTCTATTTCGCTACTACTGGAAAATGCTCTTATTGATTCCACACAAGGTTTCTCAACTATTTTTGACCCTCGCAATTATGACTTAATGAAGATTTACAAAGTGCCTTGTGCCATTGAATCTTATCAGACGTAAACATTATTGACTGGTCCAAAAATATAAAATAATCAGAGCTCCCTGCTCCCTGCGTTTAGGTTTTTCCAGGGTTTGGAGGATCTGGTTGCTATGGAAAGGCATATTGCTGTTTGTGTGTGAACCATATTACGATGAGGTACGTCTGTCTTCATGGTACTGAATTCTGCATTCATTGTGCAGGATAGGGGATAAAATGCATAAACATCAAAAGGGAGGACAGGAAGAGTAAATATTTAGAAATAAATGGTGCTTTCATGGTTAGATAAAAAAAATAAATGACATACATCCCCCAAGGGATTCTGATTGAATGCAAGACCTGGAAACTTTGAAAATGTCACATTGGCCCCCCAGCCCAATTTTATATATTCAAGGGCCCCTATCAATATCTGGGTCCCCTGAATCTGCGAAGATATCCACGTCCTCCGAAGCCTCTGGATGGATGGGTAACGCATGCTGAAACGTAGGCCTGAATCTTTTTTTGTATTTAAATTCAGATTTTTTTTCTGAGATTTGATTGGTCTGCCTGCCATCATTTACTGGGAACTGTCATAGTCCACTTGACAGAAAGTGACACTAGTCGCTTGTGTGAAAAGTGCACCAGTGGCTTAGTGCCATGTCGCATTGGTCCTGCACGACATTGACAATGTGTCATTGGATGGGGGGAGCATGGAAAACAAACAAAAGGAAAAATGCTTTATTATTTACTTTCAAGAAGGTAAGGTATGGGAGGTAAGTGAGGAACCAGGAAACAAATATGGGGAGAAAATGCAAACCTCACACACACAGGGATAAAGATGGGTACTGAACCCAGAACCCTAGTGGTGATAGGTGACAGTGAGCTGCTGCATGACCTGATAAAAGAGGACAATGGCGTCACAGGAATGTCCTGTCTATATTTGTATGTATTTCAGCATTGAAGCCTTCTGGATGGACATGAGTTGATGAATGTGTTTTCAAGGGTACATTGCATTTTGCCTGCAGAGCTTACCGAACCACAGACCATTTAGCGACAAGGCAGAGACTTACCAAAACTTTGCGTTGACAACTTTATAGTTTAGCTGAATTGCTTGTTTTGAAGCAAAGGTCTAATGGAAAAGTAATATGGTTTTTGAGGTTAGCGCAAATAATCTTGGGAATTTCCTGCCCAACCTCTCTTAGTTTTGAAGACAATGTGGGCCTGTTTTTTTTTCTTCTCGTATCTGTTCAGTCAGACTTCATATGGAAATTAAATCAATGAATTACCATTTACTGTTTTGTGTTCTTTCCTCGAACCTATGACATACCCTACATGTCATACACTCTTGCGTGAGCTGAAGGCAGCTTGACCTGAAGTGCATTTGGGTCGGACTGTCGTCGCTGCCGCAGACTTGTTGGTGTTGTTCTGGTGCTTACAGCCCCACAGGCAGCGATGTGGGTCCCCTGCGGTCCGTTCTGCCAGCTGCCCAGAGGTCTGGAACACCAGACCTGCCTCCCTGTCCTCCCGCAAAGCCACGGGCTGCAGCCGAAATCTAACCAGACAGATTCTTGTGGATTTTTTTCTCCTTTTTTGCAACCGCGGGTAAGCAGATGGAATCGCATGTTCTGATGCAGATGGGTCTCGGAACTGGAGTTCTGTTTTTTATAATTCAATGCGTAGCATTCACCTTTATACTGGAATGTGCTGGAATAAAATTCAAACTGATCTTATACCACGGACCTTTAAAATTGGAACGGACTGCTATCCTGTTTGGCAGTCAGTGTTAGAGTGATTTTGATGCTACCAAAATTGGGAAAAAAATGGGAAACCAGCCCTGGAATGATTCTTGATGTTGCCTGTATTTCTATACACGGGTCAGGGCTCAGTGTTCCTGCTCAGTGTCTCAGATCATCCCTCTGAAAGTGTAAATTATTTATTTAGCTTTATTTAGCTTTTTTCCTTCTATGAGAAAATATATCTGGGCCAGATAGTCGATTCAGCTATGCTCCATATATAGTCGATACCTTAATTCTGATTAAAATAAAATACATCTGAGACTGCAGTTAACTGTCCAACCTAATCAGTCTGTTGAGCAGCAGTAAAGTGAGAGTTACACTAGCTTACTAGGACAATCAGAGCTGTACTTTCACTCTGCGATGGACAAATGTAATCTGACAGGTGTAATAGCCTTAATAACATAGCCACATTGCGCTAACAGAGAACTGGGTCACTCATAGCTAGGGTAAATCTAATGTATGAGTGAGATTACTGGGTTTAATTCTAAGATGGGTGCATTACTGTACCTTATATAAGCAGACACATATACAAGTTATACACAGTATATGGTTTCTGGTGCTCATAAATGCAGTTTATGAAAGCTTTATGAAAACCGGGAGGGTAAAACAGGACAACAGCATCACGGAAATGGGATGAGGGCCATGGCTGCTCAGAGTTAGACAGAAGCAGTCATTTTTTCACATCAGACTGCTTGTAAGCAGTGGCAGTCTTTGATACCAGGGATCTGTCATCCTGTGCTGACCTTGGAAATGCTTTGCCTCTGAATGCCTGGCTCAGTTGGAGTGAATTTATGCTGTATCATTCCCTAATATTTCTTTTTTCCTTTCCTCAGACAGTAATGCTGTCAGAGTTGTATCAAGGGGCAGTCAATGGCATCCATCTTGCCGGCTTAAGGCTGATATTGCATTTTTGGAAGTACTTGCACTGGGAAGGAGACTAAAGTTGCTTGACTACATTATCTGGGTTTCTTTGATATGCAGCATAAGGAAACTGCACAAAAGAATGTTTTGGTAATGGCACTTTTATCTAGAAATGTAGAAACTTCAATCTAAGCTCCGCAAGTCAAAGATAGAAGAGATTAATCAAACAACACAGGTTATATATCTCTATATAGCTTATGTAACAAGGCTGTGCATTAAGCATTGTAAGCATCGGGAGCAATATGTGTATTTATTTTCCTAAAGAAAGGAACACAATAGAAACCCCAAGTTCCCATATTTGTGTGTGTATATGTTTATAATAGTGAGGTTCATCTTGCTGTGATATGCATGTGTACATGTTTGTAATAGTGAGGCTCATCTCGCTGTCATATGCATGTGTACATGTTTGTAATAGTGAGGTTCATCTCGCTGTCATATGCATGTGTACATGTTTATATGGCTCCTTGACTGCAACTCCATCCAGGTGGTGTGACCTTCTAAAGTGCTGTTTTATGGAAAATTTCCCAAAAGTTTTTTAAAAAAATGTTTTTAGTGACCATCTAACATCCCTCCCCTCATTTCTTCTGGAGCAAAATTGTCAAAATACCAGCAGATGCTGTCTTTCAGAATGTTTAAAATTCCTGAGTCCTTTTTTCTCTTACTTTAATGGGATGTCATATGTTGAATAATTACATTTCAAGGAGCAATATTTCTTGTCCAGAGTACAGTAAAGCCGGCCCACTGACAGATGAATGGATTCAGTTTCATAAAATATCAACTGCTGGATTATGAATCTGGTCTTTACTAAACCAGTCTTAGTAGACAAAATGACTCCATCAGTAATTCATACTCTGAAACAGTTAGTCCATTTCTCTGTGTACTATTCCAGGCATCTCCTTTTGCATATGATCAAATTATTGGTGGAAAAAAGTGAACACATGGTGAATTTTTATATAAGAAAATCAATATGGTGTTTTTGGTTTATGTGTTTGTGTCTGTGTGGGCACTGGTGCTTCACACCTCCATGGTTGGGGCTCTGCATCCAGCTCCCCCTCTGTGTGTCTCTGTGTATTTGCTAGTTCTCCCTCTCTCATGTGTGTTACCTCCATCTGTCAGCCTCACTGGAGCTCTACTTTGTCCATCGTGCTTGAATATGCGCATGTAACTCCTCTGTGATAGACTGGCATCCCATCCAGAGTGCAGTCCTCCCCATGTGACCTGTGCAGCTTGGGCTGGTGCCAAGGCTCCCTGCAGCTAGGATCAGACTGATGCTAGTGCTATGCTAAGCTATATCCCAAGACCCTGACAAACATCAGGGCCCGGCCCCCGCACGGGAAAAATGGAGCAGTTAGTCAAACCATCAATACCTGTGTATCTAAGCCTAGGGTTCCCAGATAAGTTTATCCACCCATGCCTGCAGTCCAATTTTTGATAAGTGATTGGGTACATCCATCAATATCAATTTTCCATAGAAATGCTTCTTCACAGGCCTGGCCTCAAGTTAAATGACGAAATTCACCTTTCTGTCTAAAAGATATTACATTCTTCTTGGCTTCATCCATTATTTAAACGGATTTAGTGTTTTTGGAAGGGTTAGAAGCCCAGGCTCTGCAGGGCAATGACTGTGTGTCTACAATGTACCAGCTGAGAGCATTGTCTCTTTGTGGTCTTTTTCATTCTTCTCCTTTGTCTTCTTACACTAGAGGGCTTGTCCTTCCACATCGTAGCCGTGCTGTTTCCGTTGCAACCCCCGTCAATGAATATTCACACTTGGATCACTCTAAACAGCAGCCTTTTTCTGATTGTGTTGCATTTTATTTAGAATGACAAGCAGATCTTTTGTTCCCAGTGTGTCGTTTGCAAGATGAAGCATTTCTCGGACCAGGAGACGAAAAGGGCAGCGTTTAAGAGCAACAGGGAATAAATTACCATGTTGTTGTACCAAAAACATGTTGACAAACTAGGTGAGGTTCGGCCCCAGTCAGCAATCTGTTTTTCCTACATTAACTATCCATTAGCTACTTGGACACACTCCCAGATCCTTAAATGTCAGGAAAATGGAAGCAGGGGAAGAAGGCAGCACAATTTGTTTTTCGTTCTTACAGATTGTTCGGAGGCTTGGCTTTCGGCATCTTTGCCCTTTCCGTTTGGGGGGTGATGGGAAAGGTCAAGCCGATTGGTTTTCTCAGCTGTGTTGTTACTTTATTGGCAAAGCTTTGCAGTCTTGTGGCCCGTTCCCTCTGTCAGATTCACGGAAGTGTTCGGACAATATTTGAGAGATCAATGCCCCTCTGTTGACCGTCGTAAATGAAAATGATATTTTACATTTATTTGGGTGGGCAACACTGTTGACTGACATTCATGGTTGGGGGTTTGCGAATCGGTGTTGCTGTGTGTTGACTTTCCCTGTTATCCCATCTTAAGTGGGTACCCTCCTACAGTCCAGGTACAGTTAGGTGAGGTAGCATTTATAATTATATGTGCACGATTGTGTGCCCCCCCATGATGAACTGGCATGCTGTCACTGGTGTCCCCTTGTGATTCCTGGGCAGCACTTCAGGCCCCTCTATAACCCACTCCTGGATAAGCAGTTTGGATGACTGTATAATAGATCACATGCATCCTCTACATTCATATGCATTTTAAGGATGCAGGCATATTGCTATATAAGTGGCAGCCCAACAACTGATATAAAGTACACTTGAGGTGTAGCAATAATATCCCATGCAGTGCTGTTTCAACAGGATTATTTTTTTTTAAATAACTGACTTAAAAAACTTTAATGTTTTTATCTACATTATCAAAAAACATGCCAATCATAATTCACTGGGTAAACTGTGTACTGTGCCAGCTGTGAATATCAGTTTCAAGCATTTAACCTCTATTTTTAGTCTTAAAATTATTTTCTGTCTATAAATAATAAAATATTTCATTGGTCCTCTGCTGAGCTGGGTGTATGATGTTTGCCTTGAAATCTGTGGTTGGAATATCAGTGTTGAAGGAACTTAATGCCAAGGATTAACATCCATATGTTTTATAACTGCTTGTGCTGGTGTGGATTCCCCAGTCTGGGGGCCTGGAGCATAGGGAACGAGGCCATGGTAACGCTTTGGATGGGACGCCAGCCAGGATTGGCTGGCTCTGCTCCTTAGTCTTTACTTGTATGTTGCTTTAGATGTATGTTTCTGCTAAAGTTTAACATAAGGTCAGTTTTAAATTTGGCAGCCAGTACTGTTATTATGAATTCACATTTTCTATTTTGCCCACTCACTCACTCACTTAATAAGCAATATTTTTATCTAGATGGATTATGGAGATAAGGTCATATCATTTTGACTGACTGCCCGGCTAAAACAAAAAATCAGTTTCAATAAAAGCAGTGGTTCTTGGGTGTATTATGAGCCCTGCAGACTGCGCACAACGTATTTATAGGTCTGGCTTGGAGAATGTTTCAGTGTTTACAATTCCATCACCATGTCATCATTGAAGTGGTGAGTCAGGGTTTGTTACATCACCTTCTGGAATGACCCCTGACTCCACAAAAACAAACTGACCATTACAGTTGCAACAATGGAACCATTTTGCTGTCAGCTGTGTTTGAATCATTCACCGTCAAAAGGATTTTTCTTCCAAGAAATTATGAATTTTCTGACACAAAGCATGTATTATGTAATTTGCCAGCAGTTCTTATTTTCATAGTTTTACACTTATATTTTTTGGAGTGAACAAAACATTGCAATGAATTTCTTACTGTATTTGACTACAGTTATAAAATGATCTTAAGTTGCTGTACTTGATTGTGTGTTTTTTTTTTTGAAGGGATCAGAAAATTATACATTCTGATAGGCTATAGGGTGGTGGGCTGATATATGACACAGATTCTCAAAATCAGAAATAGGTGCCATGAAGATCACCAAATAAAACCATTTAAACCACAGACCATGGCATAAATGCCACATGTGTCAGAGCTCTGAGATAGCCTTCTGCTTGGCCTCCTCTATCTTTCCTCTAAAACCTCTCCCCATCCCCCAAACTGTCCCTCTATGTAATCCCACAAAGATGGTGAACCTAACCGGGATCACTTGGGTTATGCTGAATGTTACTTGGAGGTCTCCATAGCAGCACAACGAGATGGACCACATTCTGGTAGAGGGCATTATGCTTCCCCCTGCCAATCCCCACTCTGCCTCTTCACCTGCAGGCCCAACAAGGCTAAAAGAAATACAGCAGGAGGAGCCAGTGGGAGGTGTCCATAGCTCATGTGGACCCCGGTCAAGGCACAGCTGTGATTCACAGTCCATCTGTCCCTGTGTAAGGTCACGTCTCTGTGGTCTCAACTAGGATTGGTCCAATTCACCCAGATGGGCGGTTCTAACAGGCCAACTTCAGTTGGCAGTGACTCCCTCACTGGGTAGCGACAGTGTCTGGACGGCTACCTCGGCGCTGGCAGGTGACAATGGCGTCTGGACTGTTGCCGCAGTGCTGGACCGTCACCAAGGGGCAGATTTGGGATGTGAGTGAGAGAGCTTGTCTGGCAGTTTCCAGGTTACCCATACATAGGGAGACAATGAACACAGGAAGGGGGCTGCAAGTAACTCCATTGACATGTCTACGCCTTCAGCCATTACCCAGGGCTACAGGGCATAGACAGCATCTTCAGGTCCTTGCTTCTGGCCTCTCAGTAGTGCTTGTTTCTGGGCAGTCTACACGTCCTCTGCTGCCTTCTTCCACCGGATTGGACCTTCCCTGCGTCCATACAGTCATAAGCCATCCAGATTCCTGGGCCTCACTACTTGAATTTGTATTACTGCATGAATCGTATATGTTGCATTTACTCCTCTTTGTTGTTAAACTCATGTCTCATATTTATTCTCCGTCTGTGTTCTGCCCTGACTGTTACTTGTCTTTTGTCATGGTGTCTCCATCAGCAGCAAACTGTGCCAACAAAAATTTCCACTGGCTTTGTTTGTGTGGCAATGAAGATTCTATTTCTGATTCTCATACCTGTGGGGAGGCAATGTTGTAGAAGTTATTTGCCCTTGTGGATAGTAGACAGGGATTTACAGGGAAAGCTGAGGCTAGAGCAAGCACAGCCTTTGGGTATTGTGCCGCTGAGGCATCGGGCAGAGACCAACCTTATTCATGGTGTTCTGATTTTGCCCTGTCAGGAGGGGAAGGCTTTTGTTTCATTGTGCACACATCTTCAACAAAAGGCCAGAGTCTGTCTGCCTTACAGGTGCCTTGACCACAAGTGATGACCTCACAGAGTCACAGAGATTCATAAACAGAATACAAGACTCATTGTGCCCTCCTACAAAACATCCAACCCACAGATGTCAGCAGGTAATTTGCTGTTCCTTTTCTTGCAACACAAACCTCCAGAATTGATCAAAACCTGCATTCACTCAGGGGTTCTATATTGTTCTTTTAAGCCAGCTAGGTGGTAAAAGCACTATTTACTCACTCAGATAGTCTTGCAATACTATGATAAGGGCTGTGTGCGTTTTATTACGACATCAGCATTTCTGAGCTGACTTCATAGTTTGAGATCGCTCAGTGCTTGACACCATGCCAACTTTGAAACCACAAACTACCGGTGACACTTGTGGAAACCTGTGGTCAAGGACCGCTCTTGGTTTTTACGCATCCCAAAACAGCATTATTGCTGATGACTCCTGAACGTGGTTGTCAGTGGACAATGCAGCTGCACCTCTCTGGGTTTGATTTATTATAAGCACAGTCATCTAATATCATTGGATTCCAGGAAGCTGCGGTGGGGTATCATGTTTGGTCAAAGGGATGGTTTGTTTGGCAGGACCGGCCCTGGCTCCAAGATAGCTGGGATTCTTCCTAAAGGGAAAAAACATATCGAGTTTTAATCTAGGCAGGTGACTGCCATGTGGCAATGAAGTGCCATGCTTGACGTCAGCCCCATTATTTATTTATTTTTTTTTCCCACAGAAGCCGAACATGGGTGTGGGAAAATGATTATGAAAGATACCATACCAGTTCACCAAGATTTATTTTTCACACCCCCATGCTTGAACATATGTATGTATGCATGCATGTGTGTGTGTATGAATGTATCTTTAAATGTCTCACTATCAATATTTCCTTTAAAGTTGTTCTCCAATTGTTTTTCTCAGTGTCTCACTGTATGTAGTATAACCTTTCTGAATTTACAGAACAGGAAGTGAAGGAAACGTTTATATTTTTTACACTTGTACACCTACAGAAGGGGTGGCATGATGGTCCAGTGGGTAGCACTGTAATTTCATTGCACCGAGGGTCTGATTCCTGCCCCTAAGCATGAACTTTGTGTGAGTCTCCCTCAGATTTGTCTGTCTTGCTAGCAGGGAGAGGCCCACAGGACTGGTTTATTGCAGCTTTCCTGTATGAATTGGATCACAATGTTTACCTGAATTCTTCTGATTGAATCCCTGTCACCGCAATTTGACATGTGATTGGTCTTGTGATGGAAGTTTGCATGTAAATCCAGAACGGCTGTGAGACCTAATGAGGGCAAGCAGAACCATCCATCCATTACCATAACCACTTAAGCCCAACCGGGGTTGCGGGTCGGGGACCGGAGCCTATCCCAGGAACACGGGGTGCAGGCAGGAACCAACCCCAGACAGTTGCCAACAAACCGCAGGGCACACACACACAGGGCCAGTTTAGACTCACCAATCAACCTGCTCTGCATGCTTTTGGACCGTGGGAGAAAACTGGAGCCCCTGGCAGCAACCCACATGAACACAGGGAGAGCGTGCGAACTCCACACCGGAAGGACCTACGCCCAACGCTACGATCCTCTTGCGGTGAGGCAGCAGTGCTAACCACTGCGCCACCGTGCCACCCTGCAGGCAAAGCCACCAAAACCCATTTGTAGGGCAATAATAAGACTCTTATGATCAGTATTAATAGGTAAATACCATAACACCCAAAAGAAAAGGGGATTTGAAGATGAATGGATTATTAGGTGATAATTAGGTATTATTAGAAAGCCTAGTGATTAAAGTCATAGAATAATCACACAACGGGGCTCCCAGAAAGGCAGCTGTAGCAACCCTGGGCAACACACTTAACTTGTTAAGCCCTAGGAAAACATCCAGCTGTTATAAATGGGAGACAGAGCAGAGTCACAGTGGGCCTGGAAGTTACCCAGGGCTGTGTAGAACCCATGGTAGGGGTACACGCTGGATGGGGTGCCGGTCCATCGCCAGGCACAACTATGGCCAATGGAGAGACACCTAACTGTGTGTATTTTGCCTGCAGAAGGAAAGCCGGGAGCCCAAAGGAAGCCCACACAGAATAGGTGGCACCTGCGTGCTTCACGCACAGAGCGGAGGTGGCATATGGATCACCCTGTGCTGGAGGTGTGTGCCACCCATGCAGCTGTTGTTGCTGATTTAATCTTGGTTCACCCGCTCCCTCATGGGGTAACGCACAGTCAGCTTGCTTTTCTTAGGCAGTCCACGGCTCTAATTATCTCAGTCTTCTGTATTTATTTGCTGATGGCTTTGCTAGGCAGCCGATCTTAAGTGTTTACTGAAACTGTGGTTTTAAAGCTTTTCCAAGAACCTAGTGCTATGCTCTCCACCCTTGAGTCGCTCACAATCTCTTGTCTCCTCTTGTAGGATATTCATTTAATTTATTTGCTCCACTAACTTCAGATTTCTGTTAGCATTCCTTGGGACCATCACCTGGATCAGCCAGAAAGTCCCTTACTGGTTTACGAAATGTCTGAGACATACAGAGAGTATTATAAGGTTCATGTCATGTGATGATTCAGTTACTGATGTCCACTATGCAGGCCTTCGCATGCAGACTGACATAGAAAGTTGGACAGCATTACAGAGGATAGCAGGCACCTGACACAGTCAGTTTTCTCCCCCTGTGTGTGACAAGATGCACTAAGACCTCAGGACAGTTTTTACCTGCAGGTAATTAGGCTTCTCAGCAAGTCTTTGACACCTCTGTTTAGCAGGGACCTAGGCGGGCTGAGCCTCTGCGCGTGTAATCAGAAGGTCACTGGTTTGGCCTTAGCAGAAAAGTCACATGTCCATGGGCTCCTGAGCCAGGACCTTTACCCCCAGCTCCAGGGGTGAGTGCCAACTATTCCAACGATTGGTGATCTGTCGGAAGAAACACGTCTCTGGCAAAACTGCATTTTGATAACAAAGTGTCTGACAGAATTTGTGTTATGCTGATGACCTGTGAGGTTTAATGCAATACTGTGTTTGGGCAATTTGTAACTGCCCCCCCCCAGAAAACTATGAGGACACCCAATCTTTTATGAAAGCTCATTGTATTCACCCGATTTTTCAGGTTTTTATCATCCATTTCATTAAATCACTGCAGTTAGGTTGCAGAAGTGGGTAATTCAGGTCCAGAAAGTAAAAGTCCAAACCAACCACTTGAGTATAATGAGTCGCAGAGTAACTCAGCTGGTTGGTTGAAACTAAACCTTGGTCTGGATTTTTACTCTCTAGACCTGAACTATCCAACTCTGCTAGGTTGAGATGCCTGTCTAAATGTTGCTACAGATTAACATCTTGATGCTTTTGTGTAGAGAGGAAAAATAACGTTTATTGACGTTTGTATAATATCCATATATTATATGGTGGCAGGGGAGGCCAGTGAGTAACACTCCTCCCTTCCTTTGTTGCATTTGCATGAATACTCTAGTTTTGTCTCCTGGTCCAAATAAATGCAGTTTGCTCAGCTGGCATCCTTACATTTGACTTAGTGTGTGTATGTAGGTACCACAGCATGGACGGGCATCCTGTTCAGGGTATCCCTTACTTTTTGTGCTATGCTACCCGGAATAAGATCCAAGCTGACCTGCCACCCTGTACTGGATCAGAGGTTGGAAGATGGCTAGATGGATTTATCATGTACATGTATCTCTATAAATGTAATTCTGTTAGAAGCAGATGTCAGAAGGGACTCCCATGCTGACGGAATAATTACGTAAACAATGCAGAACAATGGCACACTGCTGCATAGTGATGCATGTCTTCTAGGGTGACCACCCGTCCCGCGTAGCGCGTGCGCGCACAGCGTTTGAAGCCAAATTCATGCGTCCCGCAAATTGAG
>JABFEA020000130.1:20718680-20739382 GCA_019775915.2 Cyphomyrus plagiostoma | reverse complement strand
GAAGGTCGCTGGTTCACCATGAGATAAAGACACGTCCATATATTGCAGGCACGCATGTTCCTATATTCAGTATCTATGACGTGTCCCTCAATAAAAGGCAAGCATAATAAAATGGGTACTTTACAATCCTGTGCACCTTGCCACTTAACAGAAAACACTGGTTTTAATAAATGTGGTGATGTCATACTATGAAGACTGTGATTGGTGAAATAAGTGAAATGTAAGCCATTTGTTTGTTGACCCAGGGACACGCTAAACTCAGCAAAATCAGGATGTGTTCTTGGACACTGCGCCTTGGGGGAAAGTTTTACTTGATAAACAGAAGGGTTTTGTGCTAGGTACACTCTAGGATATGCAGCTCTTTGTTCTGCTCTTTTTGTTCAGAGAAGAGAATGCAATTTTAAAACTCCATGAGAAACCCCTCTCAATAGCCCCCTAGATAGACAAATAGGCAAACAGTCAGTGTCTTTCTAACACTGAGCTGCGTCTAAGAAAACTCTCCACCAGACGTTTATCCCGTTTGATAATTCATCCCACAATCACTAAATGGTCCCATATAACGTTTGTGGTGTGAGATGTTTGAGGAGCAGCTTCTCCATTATCTTCGTTGGCTAAGCAGGTGTGACTCCATCAGCCCTCCCTGCTGAACTAAGAGCATGTGTCTAACCTGTCAAACAGCAAGTTTAACTCACCTGCCCTGTCCTGTTCCCTGGCTTTAACGGGGCCACCCCCCTCGCTGTAGCCAGTGATCTGCATCATGCTTTTCAATACCTCATTCATGCTGTTATTGTCCAGCTTATGTTCAGTCCTCTCCCTAAACACCCTCTTCCCATCTGTGGTCTTTCATTTCATCTCTCTACATGGACCTGACCTTCTCCCTATCCATAATTTGGAAAGCTGTCTTCTTGCTATTGAGGAGTGTTTTGATATCCTTTTTAATTCAGCGGGTTTTATTTGGCCGTCAAAAAATTATTTTCCTGGGAATAATTATGTCCACACAGAAGCTAATTGCATTCCGTGATTCTGTGCGAGACTCTATTGATATCCTCACCCTAAAGCCCATGGAACAAGTCCCAGTCTGTCTCTACGAGGCAGTTCTGCTGAACTTTTGTTGGTTTTTTTGTAACTACACTTGAAAAAATTAATGGTAGAGTTACAGTAATGTGCAAAAATGTTAGGCAGTCAAAGAATATTATATTTTAATGATCCTCGTTTTCATATGATACTATGTTTGTCAAAGTGGCAGCTTAGCCATTTGAAAACCTCTCCTAAAATCACCCCCGTATGTGTTTGTGGACTCCACCACTAGTGATTTAACTAAATAAATAAATTCATTGATTGATTAATTAAGATGCTGGTGAAATGCATGCAATAGCAGGAATAGCTCTGAGGAGAAGTTTGGTAACTGAAGCAGTGTTCATCTAGCCATCTGAAGATATATCAGAATGTTTTTAGAGAACAGAAATAATTCTTGTTAGTTTTCTTTTGTATTACTGATAATTTGTTTATCTTCTAATATTAAATTGTGTTTTTTTTTCTTAGCAAATGTGCACATACAACCCAAATAAATGGCCTTAAACGTTTTCGACTGCCTAAGACATTAGGATATTATTGTAAGTATACAAAAGTGTGGTACTGCCAGTCATGCAGAGAGGGTTCAGCTTCCCATCTTCTCCTCTTGTGTTTTCCATACTGCGATATGTCGCTCGGTGTATTGCAGAGAGAGGTGTGGTAGAAGTTACTGGGGATGGCTATTAATATCCTGGGGTGTTTGAGAATGTGTGATGCAGGGGTGGATGACATCACATGCAGCGTTGGTGTCAGTCGATGGTGAAACATAGACGATGGTGATTATGTGTGAGGAACTCCCACTGGTCTGAGGCCAGCAGATCAGTGTGCAGGCTGCAGAGATGCACATAAGCACAACACGTACAACAGCATGACTCATATAAGGCCATCAAGCACTTTTCTCAATTATATATGATGATGCAGGATGTTTTTACATGTCCACTACAAGTCAGTGTTTTCCTTGTATGACTATGACCTCATTCACACCAAAAGCACGATTGGCATGTAAGGCACTCAATGGAAAAGCCTGTAGGGAAAATATAAAACTGTTACATTTTACCATAACAGACGCCTTTAGTAGGAAATGCATTTATTGCATGTGGTTTGTTGAAGTTGTATATTGCTTTTATATTATTCTAATGAAAGACATGCTTGATCGCTCCAGTCAGTTTAATTGCACTGGAGAAAATTCATGTTATGTTCTCAGAACACAAAGTAAATGCATCCCCTAAAAAGGATGTTTCCTTTGCAAATTACTCATTCTAGTTGTGTGGAACCACTGTCTATGCTTCAACTACTGACAAAACAGTCATTTACCATGGATTGTACATCAACGTAGAACTTATGTGTTTGATAAAACACATATTTAGTTGATGTTTTACATGAATAAAGGGCATATATGACTATTGACACATGCATTTAATATGGATTGTACATGAATGTTGGACATATCTTTGACTGCACATTCTATTCATATGCATTATACATCAACAGAGGACATATATGCCTAATGACACAAGGTAATATGCATTGCAGTCATAATGCAGTCATACAAAGATCTTATATGATTTGGGTGAAACACATAAGAGTCATATGTCATAATGTTTTCCCAATGGGTGTTCCTTCACATTCACATGCTCAGTTCATCCATCTGACCCAGAAAGGTTCTTAGAAGTACTCAGAAGAGCCCCCTCCCACGACCACAGCAGGCAGGGAGGACCTGCAGGTGCTTCTCTGCTCTCTTGTCCCCACATTTCCCTTTGTGCCTCGTTTCATTCGCTCTCAGGCGAGTGTCCAAGCTCACAGCTACAGTCTCCTCCCCGTTGCGCACCACGTTATTGGTGATGGATGACCAAACGAAACAAAATAAACGGCAATCGATCAGGACAAATAAAACAAGCACTCGTCACGTTCTGCTCTAGCTACGTGACAGTTACAGGCCGCATTACAACAGACACTAGCCGCCTGTCAGAATTCAGCATCAGCGCTTTAGACAGTCAGCCCTGCCCTCCACTGCTAACTCTCCATAGCTGCTGGCCGCTAATGAAGCCGGAGACGACAGCACAGGAGAGAATCGGTGGACACAAAAAGCCAGCGGCCAAGCGAGGAGGAGGTCGCCAAACTGAACAGTGAGGAGCCAGAAGCCCGTGGAGGACCATGGAAAATGGTTGCCGCCACAGTAGACTTTCCTATTATTCCTGACTTCTCCTTCTTGCCATAGATGAGCCCAGCACTGACAGGAGGGTCCTGGTTCTCTCTCTGCCCCCCACCCCCTTACGTCCTCAACCGCACCGAGACTCCATAACAGAAACCAGTTTCCTTCCTACTTCTCATTTCCGTTCCCTGGTGCATTGATACATTTCCTGCCTCACAGGAAAAAAATAAAGATAATGCAGGACAAACCTGATAACTATAGAGCTATTTTTAATAACTATTAATATTTAAGAGAAAACAATGTGAGTCAAGGTGAAAATTATATTACAAAGTACACTCTATTGATCACATAAATAGAGGTTGATCTTTGTATGTATTATCATTATCCTCCTTGGGCTACTTACCTAAACCCATATTGGACAATTATGACTTTGACATCTTACTTTGTTGAACATCTCCCTAATGCATATGGTCAATAGCTGATAAAACCTGGAATATGAGCCAATAGTAAACGAGGCAATAGTATGTTAAAGAGACAACAGTATGTTAAGCCAAGTTACTGGATATAGAATCTTTGGTGCATCCTTGGCTTGACTGCGATGATGGCTAGAACACACTGGAGAATGAACCATGTAGAACCAAATGTAGCTCAGCTCAACCTTGCAAACATCTAAGGAGAGATATGTCTACTGACACCTCAATTGGGACTAACTGTGGACTGTGAACATCTGTGCTGATAGCCTAAAACAGATAGGTAAATGTTAATAGTCGGCTTTGCTTGTTACCAGCGATTTACAGGGAGTTCCATAAGGACCTTACCAGGTTACATTGTGAGATTATCAATTAGTACCTTTATTCTGGTGAATTTAGCTTTGTATTTAGTTCTCTCCCCCTGTGTTGGTAATTAAGTCTGCTGCCCTCAGCTGTGAGCACTTAGCCAAGCTCATTATCAGCGCTGAAGTGTCTGAAGAAGCAGCCGCTGTGTGAAACACCTGTTATGTGGAGATCCTGCTTGTCTAAAGAGCAGCAAGTCTACCTGCATGAGATCACAAAACAGGGCCACCAAGGACGCCATTGCTCAGATAACTGTCTCCTTGCTCTCCCTCCACACTTTCACCCGCCCCCCTTGCTATGTGCTTCCAGTATGTTCCTGCTGTCTACCCCAGACACGACTCAGCTTATTCACAGGAGAAAATGCGACCCCGGAAACCTAAGGCTGCTTCCCGCACATTTCAAAAACTGCCGCTGTCACCTTCTTCGCTACAGGGATGTGAAGCTGGAAGTCCGCCGCAGACTTCACCCCTGCCCTTGTCACACCCTTCAATCTAACACTGGACACTGCAACCCACGCTGCTGTCAGGATAGCCTGTAACTCACCCCTTATCCCCATGTAGAAACTGTGCTTGAGTACCATTCAATTACTATGAGCTGAATATCCTCCATCATACACCACAGGCTAAGTTCCTTACCCTTATGACCTCCATTGACTTGTACTGGTTCTGTACTCCACTATCCCTCAGACCTGGAAATGGACTGGACCTCATCCTGACATCACCGACAACCTGAATTTTACCGTTTACATGTATCTGATCACTATCTTACTCAGTTTACCTTTTTTCTCCAAACATGTCCTTCTCTCTTACCTCCTTGAGTCTCATTCCGCTATAATGTTCTCTCCTTTGCCCTTCCCTCTCCGGACTCTGTTCACTTTGTCTGAGTGACGCTTTTGGTACACTCTAGCCTGCCATAACATCATGACCCATGCCCTCTATGCCATCTCCTTCAGATGTCTAAGAGGAAATGGCAAGAGATATCGTTGAGGAGTAATCACTTTACTGTCTGTAACATTACAGCTACTAAAACCAGCCTCTTTTATATGAATACCACTGCCCCAGTTAAATGCAGTTTATTCACTTTCAACACACTCCATTCGTTACTCTAACTGCTGATCTCACATTATTCCCAGTGAAATTAGCAGGCATATGTCTGCACTAAACAGTCACACACAAACCTTATCTACACTCGGTCCAGCCCTCCCTTCATTCACTCCTCTTACTAACCCTGATGTCTCTAACCTCCTCCCCTCAGATTCACTACCTATTCCCTGGACCCAATCCCCTCACATCTCCTTTAAATCATCTCTCTCCTAATCACCCCTCTACTTACTCATCATTGTTTGTTTCCCCACTACATTTCTGCAGACTCGAGAAATTCCGTTGCATAAAAAACTCACACTTGGCACAACTTAAAAAACACAGAATAGTCTCTCTCCTCTTATTTCTAAGTTCCTGAGCATGCTGTCCTTGTGTCTCACACAGAACAACCTCCTATATCTTCGAAACTCTGGTTTCAGAGCTGGACAGTCCACTGAGATCACCTTCCAGAGTGCTGTGTACATCCTGCAAGCTAGATAAGCTACGACTCTCATCCATCTAGCCCTTGAAATGATGAACTACCAGATCCTACTACCCATGGTCTCTCAACTTAGTAGCATGGGAACTAAGATGATTTGATTCTTATATCTCAGGTAGATCCTTTGAAGTATGTTGGAATCCAGAGGTGTCGAAGTCACATCGAATAACAAATTGGATCCCCAGTTCAGGACTTAGCCCATCTGCTCCATTTAGATCTCATCATCCGTCATCCATCATCTAGATCTCATCATCCAGTTACATGGATTCTCCCACAATTATTATTTTGCATATTTTGTTAGGAACTTACTTTGTTAATAATTATATGTATTTGTGAAGCTGTTGGGAAGCTGCTTCTCCAAAATTGCTTACACTTGAACCTGGGCCCCCACCGTAAGTTCTGCCTAGCTGAACTAATGCCTACTCCTTGACAGCAGGAATGTTTGCAATGCGCTATTTTCCTTGCTTGGAGAAGAGCATCCCCTAAATATATACATGCAAATTATATAGATGTCATCCAACTCCACCTGACAATACCTCCAGAGGACATTGCAGTCTTAGCTCAGATTGCTGCATGCATCACTGATACAGTCTGAATTATCACAACTTCCAGTTAAACCTCTTAGTCTGACCTTCTTGTCATCCCAGCCAATTCTACTATTCGTCACATCAACACTGTATTGGTTGGATCATGCTTGTAAAACACCATGAAATTCAAGTTCTCAGTGATGGTTTTCAGAGCTGTAAACTGAAGTACACCTATCTTCATTGAACTGTTCCACGGGATCTAGGTTCCATCTCATTTTCTTTAGTTAGCAAGCCAACACTTAGTTATTCTTGTACAACATGAAAATAAATCTAACTCTAGATTTTCCTCATATTTGGTTCCTCAGTGGTGAAATGTGCTACTGATCAAATTCTGGTTAAGGCAGTCCTGCTCTTTTCATCAGCCATCTTTTGGTTATGGTCTCTTGGCAACATTGGAATCTCTTGTATTTTGCATTGTTTTAGTAGTACCTTAGTACTCATGGTGGTGTTTAATATATTGATCACACAGAAGATACGCTGGGCGGTATGCCGATCAATAGCAGACTATACATAATCACTATGGGCAATTTAGAGGCACAAATTAGTCTGACTGCTTGTTTTTTGGATGTGGGAGAAAACTTGTTCAATTAATGTGAAGGATTAATAATACACTCCTATATACACAGAAGAGCTGTGAATTTATTTTTCAAATAACAACCCTAGAAAATTAAACTAGAAAATGGGCAGTGGTTATGTATCATGATGTGTACTGACAGCCCTGTGGCGTTTCAGTTTCGTTCCTCCTCTCTCCTTCTGCTTCCCTGCTATAAAAAGTGCCCATACCTCTCTGGAAGAAGGCTGTCAACAGTGAGGCTGAATTCTAGTACACCTAAAGAAGGGCCGCTGTCTTTACACAGAGGAAAGCTGTGGATCAGTCAAAATTATTTGCAGATTTGGGACATGCAGACCCATCATGCATTTCAAGTACATGCCAGGCAGAGGTGGAAAGTTCGGGTCCAGAGTAAAAGTCCAGACAAAGATTTTGTTTCAACCAACCAGTTGAGTACTCTATGACTGTGACCCTTTATACTCAACTAGCTGGTTGAAACAAAACATTGGTGTGGACTCACTCTCTGTACCTGAATTACCCACCTCTCATTCCAGGGTCTTTCTAAGTGTTTTTGTCCCCCAGCTCTCCCATTTTTGATGTACCCAGTAGGTGACCTGAACCACAGGTATCACATGTGCTGTAATAATGCTCCCGTTGTATTAATTACAATGACAAGACCTTCTAGAAGTAGGTGGTAGGTGGTGTCAGACCCGGAATGATGCTGCTATACCAGGGGATTGGTAGGATAAACTTCGCTTTGTGTTTACTGACAGCAGGTCCCTCATTCTGTAAACTGTTTGTACAAATTGACCATCCCAGAAATTTTCCGGGAATAAAACCATTCGGTCCACAGGACGTTTCCTGTAGAAAATGTCAGTTCCAGAATTTCTGTCTAAACCATCCACACTCTCCAGTCGAGATGTCAGCTTGAGACAAAATAATTAGTTGGTCAGTCAAACAGCTGTTGCATTTTTGTTCAATCACATTCAGGAGGGGCAATTCAGGTTTTGCTGATGCCTCGGGCAATATGGTGGATGAGAATACTCATCCCAGAGGTTCCAGTCAGATTAGAAAATTGACACATGTGGGTCCTGGCAAGCAATTACAAGAGAAGCATAATTAGCTACTATTAGATGGGGAGGAGTATGGATACCAGCTGCAGAAATGTGTGAATAGTGTAGAAGCAGACATGCATGCCTGGAAGGCCAGGTGCTGTTAGAGACAGACAAGGAGGGTAACAGATCGGTACAAAATAATATGCATAATTGACATATCGGTCAATTAAGAGGACAGAATAGAGAGATTACAGCCAGGCGTCAGGACAGGAGAAATTAAACACCTTGTCTATTTATTTAAATTGCTCTCATCCAGAATTAGGTATATGATCAAGACAAGGTGAAAATGAACATGAATACCAATGACGCCATTGTGAGAAGTTTTAGGAAGGAAGTTCTTATAACTCCCAAAAAGCCAATTTTTCTCAACCGGGTCCTATGGGAGCCCCGGAGGGTCCATCGGGGGCGGGAGCAGAAATGTGGGCTGTTTAGGGGTCTCCGAGGACCACTTTGCGGAACGCTGCCCTGAGCCACTAATGAAACCTCAGCCAACAAAAGCATAAAAGAGCTAAAGTACAGAAGGTTTCGATGTCATGACACCTTCACCCAATCTCCTGTTTAAGACCAGGCTAACCCTGACGGCTTCAACAGTCTCCAAACCAACACTTGCCGTTCACATGAGCATTCCTGGACTGTGCCTTGTATAAAGTGCATTCACAGAAGAACAAAGCAGAACATACAGGAAACAAGCACTGGAGTAGGGAAATCAAATTCTTATAAAACAGCAAAAAAATCCCCAAAACTGACATCCAGAGTGGGGGGAAGGGGGCATTGGAGCTCTCTTCTACAGGCTGGCAGCTTTCCTCCAAGATCTGGCATCAGAGCGACACTGTGACATCACAGGCCACCCTCAAATACTTTTAGTGTCACTTTCTTTAAATCTAGGATAACTATAACTCTATTATATCAAGTAACAGTAAAATAAACACACATATAGAACACAATGAAAGGACTGGGGTTGTTAAAATCGGAGGATCCTTGACTGATGTCCAGAATGTCCATATTTCTAAAAGCATAAATATTGCAATCAGACCTCAAAGGACATCAGCTAAGGGCTGAGCCTGGGACCACCCCCCCCCCCGATAGTGAGCAACTTGCCCTCCTCCATTGGGTCTTTGCTGATAAAATCCATAAAAGATTAGATTCACAGGTAATCAGGCCGCCAGAAAATAGTCAACAAAGAAAACAATTCCTAATTTTAGTTCTTCACAACAGCTCAGTTGGCGCGACGCCACCTTGCAAAACTCCACCGAGAGCTTTTTGGATCCTGCTTATGATAAAAGTGCCTTTGATAGATCGAGGGGGAGGTGGTGGGAGGGGGGGAAGCAAAGGACATGTTTCATTCCCCAACTTTTAGAGAAGGGTCAGTAACTTTCGGTGCCATGACAAGGAGAGAATGAAAGGGCTTTTGTATGAGTTCTGGAATTTGAAATTATAGCCCGGGGCTGGTTGTCACTGCGTTTAAGGAATGCACGGGGGTGGTACTTTTAAACGCAAGAACAAAAAAAAAAACATCCAGGCCTCATCTCTTTGTGACTCTATTTAATTTGTCACTGCATGAAGCTAACAATAAATAAAGAGCTTATCCAGTGCAGGGCCGGACTCAGCCTGGAGCCTGGCCCAGGACATGGCAGCGCCAATTTGGACAGTGTGTGGGAGGAGAGACACACAACCACAAATGCTTACACACAAAGCCAGAGGCGGGAATCAAACCCGTATCTCTGGAGGTGTCAGGCCACAGAGCAACCCACACAGCCACAATAAACACCTCAAAGTACCTGATAATTACA
Organism: Cyphomyrus plagiostoma; assembly: GCA_019775915.2. Taxonomy (NCBI): domain Eukaryota; kingdom Metazoa; phylum Chordata; class Actinopteri; order Osteoglossiformes; family Mormyridae; genus Cyphomyrus; species Cyphomyrus plagiostoma. The sequence continues at coordinate 20,729,706 of JABFEA020000130.1, read as the reverse complement.
CAACCTATCGAGCTCACCTGACGTTAATCGGCAAAGTTCTCTAAATTGAACTTTACACATTTGTACAGTTGGATGCACACTAAAACGGTTCTGTTTTTGCATGTTGTTCAAGCACCACAAAAGATAAGTCTTTAACCACAGCAGACATAAAACTGCAAGGTAAAGGAAAGGTTAAATCTGTGAACAAAATTCATACTAAAGAAACAAAAAGAGGCTTTAAATTTGACGACTGAGTCTGGTGTATGTAGCTCAAAGACGTCAGAAAAAGGAGAAACCGTAAACATCTCAGATGCATTAATGGATGTGTTTGTAAGTGTGTAAGTCCTAGAAGTCGATCACATTGAAGCTGTACGACCCGAGAAGAGCAGCTACAAGCCTCCTTTTTGTTCATGTGGCAGCTGAGGAGACAGGGGAGATGAGGATGTAGGCAAATACCCCTCGAGAGCCAAAGATTTTTCAAGAAAACTATACAGAGGGGTTGTGGTCCTGAAGGGGCAACAATCAGTAGTTCATGAGCAAAGTGCCTTGTAGAAGCTAATAATGTAATAACTGCCAATAATGTAATAACTGTCAATAATGTAATAACTGCCAATAATATAACAACTGCCAATAACACAAGAATTTTTCCATTCTTAATGTAATAAAAATCGGCCAAAAATGTAATGCATTTTCTCAACCAATGGCATAGCAACTTTATCCCAATAATGTAATGCTATTACATTTTTGTCCAGTTATTACATTATTGACTTTTATTACATTGAGAAAGAAGACATTTATTACGTTATTGGCATGCAATTATATTATTGGTAGCTATTAGATTATTGGCTGTTGCATGTGTCACTCCTCAAACATGTCCGTCGGCAGTGGTAGGGTCAGTCATTAGGTGGCAGTCCTTTGGGGAGGTCATCTTCCAAAGTACGAGCATGCATGCACACTTCTCTTGCCCTTTCCTTTCTGTGCAATTGTCTTCGCAGCATGGGCTCTAAGCCTTGCTGGGTAGGACTGTTCAGGGCAATTATTGGCTGCCATTCATATCCTGTTGTTACTCCTCAACTGTGAGAAACCACAGTTACCATTGACCTATGTGGTGCTGATCACCCACTGCTAGTGCTTGCGATGGGCTGTTGCATCACACCCAACCCCAAAGGGACAGTTTGCATTATTAGAACAAGTTTGCAGAACATTACTGAGAATTAATCTTTGCACTGTAGCACAACACCTGTGTATGTGCATAAATGGAAGTTCTTGTGAGAATTTAAACTCTGACTTAGTTTTTACCTGGACAGGCAATAAAATCTTTAAAAATCCAAGACTAAAGTAGGGTTGGGCGATACAGCAAAATATTTTATCACAATCATTTTTCTTCAGTTAACAATTATCGGGATATAATTGAAGAGCTCTTTTCCAAAATGGCATAAATCCATTTTGATAGTTTTCAGGAAAATGACGTTTTTTACCTAGATCCACACATTTTGTTAATATTTTATTAATCCTGTTAAAATGGTTTGCTGGCTCAGTCTGAACATGTTGAACAATGATTGTTAAATCAAACAACAGTATTGTTCATTATAAATTCAAAGTTTAATCATTTTTTCAAAACGCTATAAATCCGTCCATTCTTTTCCAAAACGCTATAAATCCATCCATTTATTTCTAAAATGTTGATTGTTTATGTGTGTTATCTGTGAATATGCAACATATGACATTGAGGAATCATCATACAGCTTTAGGTCTTACTGGCTCATCGATGCCATCAAAAGGGTTTAAAGCATTTATTTTGAAGAGGACACTGAACAAGATCGCGACAAAACCATCGCCTCAGAGCACCGCTAAGTTCAATTAAGCCGCACGCTCACCGAATTCTGATTGGTCGAGAGGACATATCGCGTTTTGACAAAAAATAGGTACGACGCTTATTGCGCTTCGGAAAAAAAATGGCATCTTGCAGTACATCTTAAACAAGGAAATATAACAATTTGGCATAAAATGTTCCTAGAGCTGTGAATAGGGTCATTGCAAAGCAAAATGACATGAAAAACTCTTTGTTTTTTTTTATTTGGCGTTTATATCGCGTTTTGGAAAAGAACTCTTCAATTCAAGTCATTATTTCTTTACTTCATTTTTGCTTAAAAATCCCTTAGGATTGGATTAAACAAATCCAGAACATGATAGCAGACAAGTTGAATGGAGTGCAAAGTAAAACATTTTTTCAATAAATAAATCTTACAGGGGACAGCTGTAGGTCATAACACTAGAAAACACTGACGTTCGCTGCTGCGTTTTCTCTCCAGCTGCCTTGCTGATCGTCTGGTATTGAAAAATGAAATGCTTTGCCCCCCACCAATCCCATATTTATTTAGATTCAAACTAGAAAATCTAATTGCTTGTGCTTCTCAGTGTAAGTTCTTGCATTCTGTATGTTCAACTTTTTGGCAATACTTCAAGCGATGGACTAAATTTGTAATATACTCAGTGATCGTTGGCACAGCGGAGTTTACAGCACACGGCACCAGTCTGGTGTGAGTTGGACTTTAAAATTATCAAAGTATCACCACACCACTGATGTACTTTTTAAATCTTGTTTATCTACAATATGTCCTTTGTAAAAATATGTTGTAGTTGCTGTGCTCTCACTTTCTTTACCGACGCTTGAAGTTTCCTCTGCGGGAGTGAAAATCCCTCCTGTGACTTATGTATATTACCAAAAAGAAGCATGTGATGAGCTCCACTAACTCAATCAACCGTACTTTGTGCTCATTTGCTGTAGGTTATCCCTTTGTAAAATACTGCCACATGGCTGGTCAAAAGTGAGCCTGTTTCTGTGGTGTGACAGACTGATGCATTCTATCATGTAATGTTCCTTATCGACAGTTTATCAATTTTTCTCATTTTCTTATTGTTTGCATTTCACATGACAATAAGTGAATATATAATTTATATTACCCAGCCCCACTTGAAAGGAAATCGGGGATGAAATCAGTATTGAAAAGCACCGATTGTGAGATGACCGCTAAAACTGTGCATGCTGTGTGGCTGAACGACGGACAGCGCCTCATACCGCCACGACAGGAGAGGCAGAGGAAAGGAGAGAACATCCATTGGTCGGGAATGTTCCCAAGAGGGGAGGGGCATGGCAGGGTGGCATTTTCAGGGAAGCAATGGAGAAATTAGCAATGTGGCAGCAACCTCACAGAAACGTGAGTAAAGGTGCTGCACTTTTTCATCTAAATGCCAAGATATGCTGGTCATGGACCTGACACCTGGCACCACTCTAGGAAACTGTAGAGATTAGACAGCAGTAGGAAAAAGGTTGTTCGTCTAGGGCAGGGGTGGCCAATCTCACCCAGAAAGGGCTGTTGGGTATGCAGATTTTCACTGCAGCTCCCTAATTAGATCACTAATTAGAGGACTGATTGGCCGAAGAGTCCTCACACCTGGGTTTGAACAGCTGACCTACAGGTTATCCCACAAACCTACATACACACTGGCCCTTTGTGGGTAACATTGGCCACCCCTGATCTAGGGCAGCTCTTCTCAGCGGAGAGCAGAAATCTCATTAACGGCAAAAAGGAGACATGAAAGGAGCAAAGTACTGTTAGATGAGAGGAGAACCGGTCTGAGGCTAAAGACCAAAACCGGCGACAAGAGTACATTTTAACAGCAGGGTGAATCTCTCAGAGAAAGGACGAGTGCAGTAATGAGAGACAAAAAGGAGCATATCATTCACAGTGGCGTCCTCAGTCCTATTAAGGAACCACAGTTCGTAATCAATCCTGGAAGGAGCTTTGTGCAAATATGCCAATATGAACAGGCAGCATTTCAATAGGATTTACCCACAAAAAGGATCAGAAGCATGTTCCTGTTCAATGTTAAGTTCTACAGTCTGAGCAGCTCTGTATCCAGTGTTTTAAATCTTTGATTTTACCTTTTTTTTTTTAATGAAACATCCATCCATCCCTTCAACCAACTATCTTCTAACCACTTTTCCCAGTAAGGGTGATGGGGGTTTTATGGAAGTGCTGGAATTCCCGAACGGCGTTCCTGTATCCGCGTAAGATCATGACTCGAACGCGCAAAACGTGAAATCTGCAACGCGTGCCTTAAACTATGAGACAGGTGACGCTGATTTCTCACACTGTTTTTTTTCCCATTCTCTGGTTCTGAAGGAGGCACCGGAATTGAAGGCAGGCGAGTGGGAGGGCCAGTGGCGATAGAACAGTGATAGACGGGGGTGCAGCAGCTTGCTCTCTCCGGCGCTTTTTTGTCCAGTTCTCACTCCGGACATATAAAGCATGAAACCCGCAGCAGCCCTGCAAACACTCACACGCAGCCTGAAGTCGCAGCCAGTCAGCCCCATTGACTTGCCTGAATGACAGATGAGCTCTACCCACAAATTCCATACTGAAGGCGTCACTGGGGACGCTCCGTATGTCCCTGAAACCACCGGCGTCGACGCAGATATGTTACAGCTGAATACGGCTATCTGCTCCGTGTGCGTGGAGCTCGCATGTTCTCTCCCCGTCGGCTGAGCTTCGATCAGTCAGCTGGGCTAATCCGCCTCTCGAAATCTCCCATTGTCTGTGATTGTCTGCCCCACTACAACCCTGTACAAGGTAAACAGCTGGAAGGCTATGGGTTCTAATCCAGGGAATAGCACAATAATCATATAACCATCAGGCTAATGGGCCAATGAGCAAGGCCCTTAACTCCGACTGCTTACAGATTCTACAGACATATCATAGCAGAATAGCACAAATAAATACCAATAAATCACTGTAAAAAAAAAGCACTGGAGATACCGCAGAATACAGTGATCGCTGATATATTTCAATACCGAAAATGTATCACAGAACAATAGTTCTCTTGAATATATAGCACAACAGGACAATATTATCAAAAATTCAGTGCTTTCATTACATCTGGGCCATATATATATATATTGTAGTATATTCTGTTGTAGACTTTTAAAGTTATTTCTTTTTTTGCCTTCGACACACAATGCCCTGTAACGAGCTTTGCAAATTCACAAAAAATTAAATGCATCGATCTCCCATTTTTATGAGCATTAATTTATTTAATTTTCCCCCATTTTCATCTTGCAGCTTAACTCCCACTTTACCCCCATGGGCCTCCTCAGAAAAACTGTGCTCACCAAGCCAATCGACCTCCCAACCTTACAACATCCCATTTCCCGCCCTTCTTCTCTAAGGCCACCCTATGGTCTTTTCGCATTGGCCTCTCCAGTCTCCTCCCTGGACATGCATTTGACTGCTGTTTTTCTGATATGTTGATACCTTCCAGCTGTCTCTGAAAGACTACATTACCCATAAGGCTGCCCTTAATCGCCTATCCACCGGTAAGGGTCATCGCTATGACAAGCATTTGTATATAGGAGAGGTTTATTAGCAATGTTCGTTAGAATTTATTTTACCTAGAAGCTTCTGCTTGACGTCCCCTGCACACCCAGACTGCTTAAATCATCTTTGTCCAGCTAACCTCCTCTCCATGTGCCATATCCAATTAACCACTAGGTGGCGATTGGTTTAAAACTCTGCCTGTCCACTGAGTGTCCAAAACACATGGTCTCAAGTCAGATGACTATAAAGTTTATCATTAACCTTTATCCTAGGGAGATCTGGTACTATATACACTAAAGAGCATCCGTGTGTGTGTGTTAAACATAGCGCTTGTTATGGGCCATTGATGTGTGCAGGCAGGTGCTTTAATTGAGTGGGGGTTTGGCAGACCAGTAAATTTTCCAGATTGGAGATACTTAAAGCATCAGGGAGGGCACTTTTAGTTGTTCAGGTAAAAGCAGTAGGTGCTAAAGCATGCCCAACCCGCAGATCCCTGTTATGCAAAGCCTGACCGCAAGTCTAATAACAATTCACAGCTTCACCAGTTTTACTGGAGAATCTGTAGGTGGCAGCCTTTCAGGCATCTCAGGGACTTGATCTTGGAAAGCTGGGAATTCGGAACTGCCATTCCATGCATGTGCACAACTCACAGTCCCACAGAAGCACTACTCCTGCCTCTGGGAAGAGCTCCGGGTGCACTGCCGCCAGTCTGGGACCTGTGGGTACCATCACACCATGATGAGCTACAACGTCGGTGACACTCGCCGATCAAGAGGTCCGGTTCCAGAATCCATATTGTGCATACATGTAAGGACATACTGTATCTAGCTGACTTCTTTCTATCTCCCACACTGGCTCAGGCTTCTTCCCCACCAGAGAGACAGTATTCTGATTCCTAAATCAGTGACCACGGCCAAGGTCTGATCTAACTCAGATCTTTGGGGGCAGTGCTAAGCCTCAGCGCCTTTAATCAGGAGGTTGCTGGATCAAGGCCCCAAACCCCCAGCTCCCTGAGTGTCACCACAGATGGTTGTCCTTCACACCCAGTGTTCTCTCGTCTACAGGGAGTTAGCTCGGGGGGGATCAATAAAGTATCTGTTAATATTACTCATTTTGCATAATCTTGCTGCCCAATTGGCACTGTAACAGATCCCCATCTTTCATCTTGCAGGTGATGAGTCCATAAGATGCTTCATAGGCACTTGCCACACCTCCCGCAGGCCTGCCTACAGGGGTTGTCCTAGTTCTATTCTGTGAGATACTTTGTTCTTTTTGGTACCTTTCATTGAGAATCTTTGGTAGATGATAGCTTGTCTGGCCTCTCCCCACAGACTCTTTTGCAAGGGAGACAACACAGTTCCAGACAACATAGCTCTGTGGATCATCAAGGAATGCAAAGCCCTCCACCACACCAAGGTCACGATCCCCGCAGGAATTTACTTGCGTATCCAGACTCTTTATTCAGGCCATGGAGGACCATCTTTAGCAGTGATTACAGCTAAGTCTTCTAGTCTATGTTTGGTTTGGTCTCCCCACAGATTTTCTATGAGGTTCAACTTCAAGCTTCGGCTAGACCACTCAACAGCATTCAGAGACTTGTTCCAAAGCCACTCCGGCATGGTATAGAAGGTACCGTATGTCACTGCTGAACAATGTCATCACATGTCACAGCAGAATAACATTATTACAGATGTATCACAGCAGAGTATATCACAGAAATGAGTGCTGCTATTAACAGCTGCTTCCCACAATTCCCCTTGCTTCACAGCAGCCTGGAGGTAACTGAACTGTGGCCCCTGGAGGATCGCCGCTATTGTACCTTTGAAACAGCTACTTACATGAACTTGCTGCAGAATATGCAGCTGTACAAATTGTAGATTGAAAACGGCCTCCCTTAAAAGAGGGAAAAATCAAATCAAGTAAACTGCATGTCTGTGTTAACCTGAACGTATCTGGTGTGACTAGCAGAAAAGCTACATTGATCACCTTGACCATAGATATATTTAATTCCTGTTTCTTCTGCAAGCGTATGCGCTGATGCTGATGAAAATGACAGCAAAATGACAGTCAGCTTGATAGTATAACAGAAGGATAGTGGACCAGAGCACATCTACCAATCACTGACTCCTCCCCAAAAATCTCCATTAGCACACTGGCATGTGATGGGCAGCCCGACTGTGGCATGACCTTCAAATGACCTTGCTAGGCCACTTGCTCCATGCTGGTGTCGCCCACACCATGCCAACCCACGTCATCACGGGTCTAAACCCCATGGCATCCCACGCTCCTGTTGCCCCACGTCACCCAGCGCCCCCCTGGAGCTCCAGCTGTCCGACCCTGAGACCCTGATCCCTTTAGCACCCAGTCAGACGTGAGTGTGAGACGGTGCACATGCTCACCGGCTGCCAGGGGAACGAATCCGGGTGAGGTTTGGGGTCCGGACTTGAGGTGACGCTGCTTCCCACAGCAAAAACCGGGTTGTCAATGTATATTCCACACTTGGTGTCCACCTTACAAGGTAGATCTACCAGGTATGACCCCCTTTTGCTTCCAAAACCAGATCAAGGTTTTTTTTTTTGCATGCGTCACCTATAATGAGTCTAATCACTCTGCTCCGACCTCTCTCATTAACAATGCGCTTACAGGCACAGAGATGCTGTTCATTGTTTTATTCTTTCCAATTTATAGAGCCATTCTCTGTATGTACGTCTAGAAATGGTAGTACCTGAAGATCCCAGGTGGACCACTGTTTCTGACATACTGGAACCACCATGTGCAAGTGTGTCTGATTCCACAAAGTAGGATTTCTCAATTAGCTCAATTAGTCCAATGAGAGTTTAGATAGGAGATTTATATTAGATAATCATGACTTCTAACTTAAGTTAACCAAGCTAAACATTTGTATTACCCTCAATAACTCAGCGAAGGCCTCATTGTACATACATATTTGTTTTTGTTCAGGTATTCGCATTTAAATTTCTTTAACCCCTTTTACGCAGTGACAGTGAACAATGCATTCTCGAAACTGAAATAAGTTTACTATTAAAACAAATAATAAGGGATTTACAAAATAAAACTGCTCTGAAATCCGTAGCCGGCCGCCTGCCTGATGAGGGTCTTCTTCACAGGAAAGGGCCTGGATCGCCAAACCTCAATCAGACGCCTACTGATAACAGATGGATGAATGGACGAGCTCAGAAGTAATTCTGCAAATGACATGTCTACAGTTAATGATATACCTCATGCATAAACATGGGATAATCAGTGTGATATTTATCATCATGTCTGGAATACCATTACAGTCACCTGAAACGGATTGTTGATTGAAAGATGGGCAGTGCTGTATTGAAATGACCAGCAAGTATCCACTCCACACATATTTAATCTGGGTAAGCCTTGCCATTAAAAAAAAAGAAAGAAACTGACCTCGTAGTTGGCACTAGCCCAGTCCTTGGTCTAAATCCTTTGTTTGGTTTGTCTGTCGCCACTCCAACCCTCTGCCGTTGGCAGTCTATTTTGATCTCCATCTGCAAAGGATTCGGTATTAAAACCCCAGAACCAGTGATCACACATAGTAAATCTGTACAGATAATCCAAGCCGAATACAGTCCAAAACACAATCCCAGATGGAGCTCTTCGAAATCACACTTCAACTCTTTCACTTTTGTGTCTGTTTCTTTAACTAAAAGAATTTTTGTTGGTGCATATGTTGAACGGCTGGCTGAAGAAGAACAGATTTCAGAAGTTTATAAGTTTAATTGCTAGTTTTCAGATTTTAGATAATGGAATAATAAAGAATATCATCCATCCATCCATCCATCCATCTATCCAGCCCACCTATCAGTTACTTTTCCAGGAGAGGAGGGGAGTTATTTAGATTAATAGCATTTCAGGCACCTCTCCACCACATAGCTTATGGCCATTGTTTGCATCATCCAGCTGTCCATTTTACAATTACTTATCCAGGAAGGAGTCATGGACAACCTGCAGTCTACAGAATAGAGGACATAGCTAGGGACACCTTGGATGGGATGCCAGGCCACCACAGGTCACAAACACACCACTGCAGTGTGCATAAGCTAATGACATTCTCAGGTATTCAGTTCCCTACAAGTTATCATAGCTGGCTTTGTTTCCAGATTTTACAGGCCCCTTGGAAATAAAAGTTAACAGGACGTGCCCTTCAGAGGGCCACCGGGCCTGAGTGCCAGCAGCGTGCGACGGGGGGAAGGCGTGCGCTTTACCTTGACCTCCGCCCACCTGTCGGGGTAGCTGCGGGACACGCAGTCCGCCAGGACTGGCCACATAAATAAGTAACCGCACGTTTATTTGCTGGCATTTGACAGCTGTAATTAGAAGCTCCTCCGCAGAGCCTGTCAAGCGGGTTTGAGGCAAGCCGGCGGTTTTAAAAAAGCCACGAGTTCCACACCGACTCCCTAGAAGATAAAAACGGGACTGAGACTGTCGCCATGGCCGCGCTCGTTGACACGCCGCTAATGGAAAGAGGGAGCACATGTGAGGAAGGAAATTCGGAAGAAACCAGCACAACAGAAGAAAACGCCAGAGCTATTTTAATTTTAATAGGGAGTATTCAAATGGAGATAAAAGGAAGAGAATTTGCTTTGTTTGTATACCATTTAATCTCAGACTTGCCTTTTTAGCTTTTCTCTATTCCAGGGTATGCAGCAGAATATTAATACCGTCGGGGCTCCATAAAGAGGCGACGTCTTTGCTGACGACGGTAGCTAACCGGATGGGGACAAGGAATCATGGGTAGGATCGCTCCCCCGAGACACGTGCTGTCGGGAGACTGCGATAAATCTGATTTATGTCAGAGGTGGCCAGAGATAAAACATAATGACCCGCCAGCTGTCTGCTCATTCCCGCTCCCCCTGGGGGGCCATGGGGGGAATGCCGTGTCAGCGTTCACGGCGACGGGGTTATTAGAAATGCAATCGAATTTTCTGAAAAGGTAAAGGAGCGAAAATAAAATGTCCCCAGGTAGGCCGTCCCTGTCCTCCAGCAGGGCGGCGCCGGAATGTTGAATTATGGCACCTTGAAGGGCAGGAATACCATCAGACGTCAAGAGGCGTCTGTGCGCGCTGGCATTTCTGCTGAGCCTGACGTTGGCAAGTGTCAACCCTTTCCGTGCTGAGGAAAGAAGGCTGCTTCTGTTTCAATTGCACACCGTAGGACTTGATAACAATAATTGTTATAAATCATGCTGAAGTGCTCTGAGGGTTGTTGTGGTCTCACACCCCCGGGGGCTGTGGGTTTAATCCTGTCTGTTGAGTTTGCATGCTCTCCCAATGGTCAGGCAGCTGTCCTCTGGGTACTTTGGTTTGCCTCTCGTGCAGCCAGATGGCACATTTAAATTGTTTGTTGAGCATCTGTGTTGGACCATCATCCTGTACATCACCAAGACAGACACCGCAACAGAAGTAAGTAGATAAGTAGCAGGGCGATAGGATGGATTATTGCTTTATTGTGTGGTTATTATTATCATCCACGGTGAGCCTAGAGTCCATCCCAGGCAGCGCAATGTGCCGTCCACAAATCCACGTCTCTGGAAAGAGTATGCAAACTCCACATACGCAGGGTGGATGTGACCCCCCCCCCCCCAGCAGTGGAGGCGTGAAGCGACAGAGCAGCCCGCTGAGCCATCAAGC
>JABFEA020000130.1:20700308-20714254 GCA_019775915.2 Cyphomyrus plagiostoma | reverse complement strand
TATATATATATACGCAGTCCACTTCACCCCCCAAGCTCATATGAGTGCAGATCTCCTTAGCTTCTTGTGGGCTTCCCTAAGGTCCCCTGATATCCTCGATCAAAGACATGCAAACTGTGTTTATGAATTGTCCTTTTTTTTTTCCTTGTCCCGTGATGGACGTGCAGCCTGTACAGAGTGTCACCTGCCCTGCATTTCCTACGACAGGCTCCAGCCTGACTGTGATCCTGTGCTCGATTTGAGGTTATGGGTAATATATGGAACATGCGGTGACCCTGTCATCCACTCCTTTGCCCCTTAGACCCAGATCACAGTTTTATTATATTCAGAAAAGTTGGCCGAAAGAACTAATACAGCACTTACTCTGCATTGGGCCACACAGTCGATTTTCATGGACTTGAACACATTTTAATAAAATGAATTAAGCTTCTATCCTTCAATCCGTTTTTAACGCAACACTGAGATGCAAGCACCACTGAAGCAGACCAGGCTTGCGTACCAACAAATATGCTACACCCTGCACTCACAGGTAACAAATTCAGCATTGTAGAGGATAATCGACCACTGCATCCATTCTATAAATGAGGCAGGGGAGTGTAGATTCCCCTTCACCTTAAACTGTATTTCACAGTTAACGTGTAGATGACAGTCTACCAATCTCTCCCAATGCAGACTTGCTATAAAAAAAAAATCTCTGTAATAATTGTTTTTCTGGCACTGAGATACAGAAGTAAGCCTGAGAATCAGGCTCTCTCTAGATATTGTACTTTTCCTCGCCGACTTCATTATATTCAGATTTCTACATTCACTACATATTTTAACAAAATCCATTTAACAGTAATGGCTTATTAACCCACAGAGTGACAGAGATGATGTTTAATGCTTTTTCTTTAACATAGTTAACTGAGCCCCGCGCCAAATGCTACAGAGTTACTCTGTGTTTGGGTGTCGATTTATTTATTAACTTTCAGCTGTGTGGTCCGACCCCAGTGTATATAAGACCTTAGCAAGATGCCAGTCCAGATCTTTCTGCGATAACGTCGTAGGCCGAGTTGACCCATCATTCACACACATGGATGACAAACATGAGCGTTTCGTCAGAACGGGGTCTTCCCTGAGGCGTAGTAGACAGCTTCCTGACTCAAGCATAAGACGCTCACATCCGTTTGACAGATAGCAGTTGGCTGGAGATCTTACTTGTATTTTAATATGTGTGTCAAATTTATGGTTAGGGTCACTGCGACCCAGAAAAGGGAGCTGGACATTCCTTTGGAGGAACGTTATATTTCTTTTTCCCATCAGCTATGATTCGTCGAGTCTCCCTATATAGACTGTCATTGTACAGTTCCATAAAAAGCATTAAGAGTTTAGTATTTTGGACTCATTAATGGAAGACTTGCCTAATTGTATGATGGGGTTTTAGGGTGGTGGGCTGATCAGTGTGTAGAGGTGTTGGCTCACATCTGCACCACTGGAGGCTCAGATCTGCCTCTGCTTTCTGTGTGACATTTGTTAGGGTACCCTGCTTTCCTCCTATAGTCCAAAGACATACCGTTAGATTTTTTCTCCTAACATATCAGACTAAAGGGACTTTCTGCTCTCCTGCATCAAGGTCTCCGGTGTCCCTTTGAACAACCAAATAAATGAGACTCTGCGAATGTACATATTAATTAACATTGCTTCACAGTTGAAGTGGCTACACATTCCGAACCTGCCTGACAGTATTTTCTTTGCACCCTGCCCTTGAATCAATGCTGCCTGACAGTATTTTCTTTGCACCCTGCCCTTGAATGGATGCTGCCTGACAGTTGCATTTTGTCACCTTGTTTATATTCACTGGGTGCTGTTTTCGGATCATGCAACAATAGACCTTTGGTCTTGAACTGCAGAGGACCAAGTGTTTAAAAGATTATTAAAAGATTATTATTCCCTCCAGCTGATGTGATCAGTCACAAGTCGTAAAAATACTTCTGCAGTATAGAGCAAAGAAGCAAGTCTACCATGAATGACTTTAGCCTTGTTTACTTGACTAGATAAAATTTCAACTAAACTTCTGCATCAGTTCAACCTCTACACAAAAATAGACATGAAGGATCAGGTTCAGTGATGATAAATAATGGATTTTTGTCGTATATCAGAGGTTCTTTTGTGAAAGACTTTGGGTCGATTCAGCAAGAGAATTTAAGATGCAGTATGTGTGGGAGCCTGCTAAGACTCACTGGGACATGCCAGGACTCACTCTGACTCCACCCTCCTGTTTCTGACTCTCCTGCTTTATGAAATGGATAGGGACCGTCAGCTAACCTCAGGGTAGGATAGCTACAGTACCAGCTAAGCATCAGTACAGTGGACGACGTAGCAGCAAAGAACCTGGATGCTGGGCTCTGCCGTTGTACCTTTAAACAGAGTTATTAATTGTGCTTTGTTACAAATATTCTGTTGTGTAATGTAAAAATATGAGTAAGGGATGTCTTCCTGGGAAGCACATGTAGCACCGTAACAATAAAAGCAAAGCAGATGTTATTTATTTAAAGGATTCTAAGCCACACAAAGAACTCCGTAAAGAAGAGACACACTTTGTTGTTTGCCTTTGTCTTTGCCCCAGGATTCCCACAACCCACATTTCATGTAACACTTGGTGATATGATATCTGACAGAGCCCCTGTTGTTGTCTCTTTAAACTATCATTGTGGGTCCCAACTCCATTGCACTACCTCCGCCTTACCTGTGAATACTTGGGAATTGCTTGCGTCCATCTCAACCCTTTTTGGCTGTATTTCACCTGGTCACTACAGCGGAAAAAAATGTGCCAACCGGTCCCTGAACTTACTACCAAGGCTAAGGAATCTGTGTGGCTGAAATAACCCAACCCTCAGGAGGACGCATTCGTGTAAGATGAGGATCAGCAATCTGTCGCAAGTGGAATTAAATTAATTATTGATTGTATTCCTTGCTTCCTTTTATTATCCTTTCTGAAATTAAGTGATTTTCAAATCTCTGTCAGCTGACACGTGCTCTGAATGATGAATTTGATAAGGGTCTTTTCCTACCCGTAATTACCATCCCTATTTATGTGCTGGTAAAACTCTAGGCTAATGGCGTCACACTAAAGTTTGGAGCCACCAGTCTGTCAGGAGGGCCAATTGCATCAAGTAATGACAATTCATCAAGCTGTAATGAAATTCCACCTCCTGTACAGATAGCACTTTAGAGATAGCTTGTCTTAACATGAAAAATGAAAAAAAACGGAGTAAAAGCTTATATAAAGCTGTATTCCGTTGGTGTTAAACTGTGTCTCTGTTCAATGTTACCTAAATAAATTTTGACACCCAGTTGCTGGTTCTGGGCACAGCAGGAAGAAGGAAAGGCACTTAGTTCTTGTACCTTAACATTTTTGGCCAGAGCCTTGTGCGACATTTTGATGCTCTGATTCAGATTCTCATCTTGTGGGCCCATCCAGTTTTCGTTTGGTAGCATCAAGCGAGTCCTAGCCGGGGAGATGTCGCCCCCTTCAGGGTGGGAGCTGGGGCTCCTTGTTTCTCACTTACCTTCTGGAACTCTCACAATCCCATGTAAAAAGACTTGCGTTTAGCAGAAGTAGATTGTGCAAATGCATCTATGCATAAACACATGCCAATTTTCTTCTATGTTTTTTCAGATTAAAAAAAAACACACAAAGACAAAAAAGCCTTTTCCCCATTTACACTCCAGTGACAATTACTTTCTTGGAACTGAAGTAGAACTTGGAATCATATTTTTTTGGGTTATTTTTTTTAGTCAAGGCAGAAGGAGCACTTAGTGCCAGTATGTTTTCATTTACATTTATGTTTCTGGCAGCCACTTTTGTTTGGAGTGTTTTGTTCAAAGTCATCCCTCATAGCAGTGAGTGTTGTTAGACAACAGGCAAACATCATCATAAAAAATAACATTCAAAGTTGTTGAGTGTATGAGACACCAAAATACAGATCTCAGCAGTACGATACCATTATTAACCTAAGAAATACATCTTCTATCCAGTTAGTTATTGGTGACCTTTTATTATACTGAATGCTGCATACAGTGCTAAAGCTAACAACGCTAATGTTGAGGGGAAATTCTCTCATTGCCCCCCCCATCTTATTCTCCAAGACACACAAGTAGGT
Organism: Cyphomyrus plagiostoma; assembly: GCA_019775915.2. Taxonomy (NCBI): domain Eukaryota; kingdom Metazoa; phylum Chordata; class Actinopteri; order Osteoglossiformes; family Mormyridae; genus Cyphomyrus; species Cyphomyrus plagiostoma. The sequence goes on along the minus strand of JABFEA020000130.1, from coordinate 20,710,112 downwards.
GAGATCAAGCTCGGCAGTGAAGGGCAGCCACCTGCAGCATGGCCCACATAACTGGGGGTTAGGGGCGTTGCACAAGAGTCCAGAGACACAAGCATTCTACCAAAATCAGGAATCTTCCAGTCACAAACACAGAGGCATAGCCCACTGAGCCACATGTTGCCCCCGATAACATTAAAGACAAAAATCAAGCAAAATGAAGAGTTAATTAAATTAAAATAACTTTCTGATATCATTGACTAATTGTTATGATATTATTAGCATAGGGAGCAGCTCTATGAGTGTCAAAATATTGAGGTCATTGAAAGTCAAAGATTATGAAAGAAATCTATAGGCTAATCGGTTCAGATTGCTGTGAATCTTTAGTATATGCCAGACGCACAGAGAGCAAGACCTTGGATTAATTTTGGGATTAAGATCCGAGGTGTAAAAATCTCAGCTCAGCGGGACCTCATCTCTGTCTTGGTTTTGATGCAGAGCAGCCCAGCGACCTTGATACCATTCAAGACTGCTTCTCTCAACCCACCTTCATCCCTCAGACTGGTGAGGCCTGCCAGGAAACTGTGCGCAATTTACAGAATGACACGCACTACTGAGTGCTTTTAGCTTAGCCCGCAGCCAGGCCATAGCGGAGCCTCTCCGGGTCTGCACTGGTTTGTCCATCGTAATGGAGTGTTTACACGGGGAGTCAAACCTGAATGCTGTGAAGCAGGATGGGTCGTCCACAGGAACCGAGGGCGCGTGCTGTTAACACTGGCGCGTTTCAGTTCGTTGTCATTAAATCAGCTTTGAAGTTGGAATCAAATCGACCCTCTTCATCTGGTGATCACCATCGACCTCCTAGACAGAAACGTTCGCTATTGAGCTGTTGCCTGGGCTACGGCAGCCGACCAGCGAATGTTTATAATGGAGTGGAAACAGAAGACTGATTCTTGGAGTCTTAAGCACTTTCAATAGCAGCAGAATTCTGTGAGAAACAAAGGGACTTGACATCAGAAAAAAACTGACCACACAGCTTTATATAAAGCACATGGATGAGAGTATGGTGAAAATTACACGACAAGGAAGTGTGAACTGAAGTGCATATTGTTTTTTTTTATTTAAAATTCCAGTAATCATAATACTTAATAGCAGAATTGTTACATAAGCTAACTGCTGCAGTCCCTCGCCAATTTATCTCGCCTCATGTTGTTGCATTATTGCAAGATTAAACTTACTGTCTCCTGATTCTGTTATTTATTGTGCTTTGCTTTTGTTACCCATTGACATGCGTCTCTGGGTTAACATGAACTGGCACATCTCACTTGGTAGATGAGGTAATAAACCTTTTGAATCCTTGAAACTTCCTTTTAATCACATCGATAATGCCATGGTAAATGTCTATGTAATGCCATAAAACTTCTTGTAAATCCATCTGTCATATTTAAATGTATTCCTGATGGTAGGTTTTTAATCAGGAGGACCCAGTCGACGTCTGATATATCTGCACATCTGTCCGATTTACGGGCAGCCTGGGGGGGGCGTGGGGGGGGCAGCATCGACTCACACCTCCAGGTCTGGGGGTTCAATCACCTGCTGTCCGATCGCTGGTACTATGTGTGTGCGGTGTACAACAGACATGTGACCAGATGAACCACCATATCTAAATTGCCCTAAGTGTGTCATCGCCTGTGTACCCAGACTGGCATCCTGTGTGGGCTGCCCCCCGCCCCCTGCCTGGTGGCCATAAGAGTGAATATAAAGTTTTCTTTTGAAGGTAGATAGTTGTGCAGATTGGAGTCTAATTTGTATTCTGCTTCTCACTAGTTGATTTAATTAATGTTTACAAGAACAACATTTAGCTTAAGTTTGCTTTTACAATAATGTTTTGTTTTGTACGATAATGTGTACAAAACAAATGCAACTAATTGGTGTAAAATATTAGTGGGTGGCCAGTAGTTTATCTCGTTATTCTGTGGAATTATCTGATAAAATCAAGTAAAAGTAAAAAGTAAGCCTCATTTTTTTTATTGATGTATGATTTCGAGGTAGTAGAAAATATTTTTTTATTTGTGTTTATGGACAGAGAAGTGGGGGACAGGACACCCTGGGAGATGCTGTCATGGAAAACGAAGGAAGAAAACAAACGGCAGTGCTCTGGTCATTCATCGCCTGGTTTATTTTGGTGGCCTTAGGGGAGCCTGATGCAGAGGGGACTGGGTGACCGTGTCATCATTCACACGGGGTAATTACACTGCAAACATATTATGTGACAGTGCTGTCAAAGAGGAGCGACGGCAACCAACTCCCAGTTCACATTGCTTCAAATGGCCACCCACCCCCCCGCCCGCAAGATGTGGCCTAGAAATGGCACTAAGGATTACATCGTGCAATCAGCAACTGTAATAAGGTGCCAGGAATGAGTTTTGCGGTGATTGAGTGTGTCCCCCTCCCCCAAGCCTTAAACAAAGCAGTGCATTATGGGGGAAATTAGACACAAAGGAATGGAGGTTGGTGCTAAGTTTCTGGGGAACGTTTCCATGGATATTTGACTGGACTAATTGATGACAAGTTCCTCTCCTCCAGAAATGGATCACATTGCATCACTTCCATTAAGGATTATTTGCTTCTTTCCAGAGAACATTCCATCACCTGGACATGATTAAATATGTTGACGAAATGCTCTTTATATTACTTGGATGTTTTTCACCTTCACACAAAAATTCATTGACATGAGAGACAGTGAGGGTTTTGTTACTGGGCGTGCGTGATGACCGACACATGTTACAGGTGAAATAGTCTGGGAAAACAACTTCAGCCTGGTGATTATTAAACCTGTGAATCTCTCAGGAGGCAGAGAGAAGGCAATTCCAACTTTCACCAGATCCAGGCCACTTTAAAACAACTTTTACAATAGCAGCAATTCAATTACACATAGTATCCACACAAAATATAGACAGAAATTAAATGTCCAGATTAAATTTTCAGAAAGGAATTAGATCAAAGGGAGACACTGAAATAAAAAACTCATTTTTACTCTCTGCCAGTCCCTGCACAGGATACCTAAAATGTTATCAGTATAATTTTCAGGCCCGTGGCACCAGTTGGCAATCTCCTTACCTATGAGAAATTAGCTTAATGTTTTGCAAAATTCATGGTTATTCTCTAGGAGTTTAACGCCACTCTCAGGCATAATATTCTCTTTAATAATGAAAACCACACCCTGACTTCGTAAAATGAATGTGAAATTTCATTTTCCTTCTTGCATATTTTTCGCAAAAGTGTGCATAATACCCCACAACCAGAGTCAGAAGGGTAACACCCCCCCCTTCTTGACAGAAACATCCCTCTATTTGTTTTACTGGGTATCACTCTATCACTTCCACCATATATTCCTCACATTTACGTTCCACAACTGCTTTTGTTTATCACTCACATATAACACTTACTATGGTGCTTTAAATCTCCCTTTCTCTGGAATTACACAGCCTAGAATTAATATATAACGTAACATAAACAATTTCTCTGTTTACATTTTTCAATCGTCAGTATTTCTCTGCTTTTTATCAGAAGGATGAATTGCGAAGACACACTGCACATAAATCCTCCAGATTTCTGACTTTGGGTCGACTTGCGACTCTCTTCAACTCCCCAAGCCCTCTAGCTGTTGAAGCCAGAAGCCGGACACCCGACTCGAGCCAGATCCGCATGCGGAGAGCTGATAATTTGACAGCACCCTGTGGTGTGACAATCCGTGTCTCTACCACCCCCGGGCCAAGATCTGATGAGGAGATCCTCTGTAGCATGTTCAAAATGCCAGTCATCTCAAAGGTAACAGGGGAAAAAAAATACTGCAAAAGCTAGACCCTTCTAGTACACATTTATGGGCCAAAGAGAGTTCATTCATTTTTAAAGATCATGGTTCCATTCCTGAAAAAAAGGTGGTAATAGGGACCTACACCCTGCATAATTTTTGCGATAAGGAATATTAGCTGGTGGCTGGAATGCTGGCCCCTGGCTCATTCTGACCTTATACTGATAAGTAGCTAAATAAAATGTATGGCTATAAGTTGGCAATATCAACAGTGAGGCTCGACTGTGGAAAGAGCAAACATTCTATCCTTTAGGGTCGCATAAACTTTGTTACCCTCCAGAATAAACGGCCGCATTTCTCATTGTTCGTCTACAAGGCTGACTTAACGTTACCCGCAACTTGACAGCTACACTATGACCCCCCCCCCCCCTTCCAACCAAACACTGAATTACAGGGCAGACGTGTCAGCTGTCACAGCCCGTAAGGAACTCTGTCACCCGCTGAACGGGCGCCTGTCGGTAAACACGCTCCCTCTGTGTCACCCTCGCTCATCTTCAGCTCATGGATCTGCCCCGCCTCTTTCTAGCTGGCCATATCCATTCGCCTCCCTAACTGGGAACCTGGCTGGAGAGCTCACTCATCACTATTGTTTTAAACGGTAGTACTTCGGGCACGTTCCTTTAGCTGTTGACACAGTTTATCTCCTGAGGTTGAACTGGGAATCTTATGCGTACTTTCCTTTTTACATGGAAGGCATCATCTCTGCTCTCATCAGGTGGTTCACTGCCCGATTTTATTCTGCGTAAGTTGAAACCATGTTCTTGCTTAAGTCTAACCTTTCTTTATAGGGTCTTGACACAAATCATACAGCTTGATGTAGCGGTGAACCTAGCAAACAGTGAGTGGCTTATATAATATTACAAAAACAAGAATGCATAGAATACTACTGATAGGCATGGAGCCAGTCCTGGGCAGCACAGGGCACAAGGCAGTGGTATACCTTAGATAGAATGCCAGTCCATCACAGAGCACACACACAAAATATGGATAATTTAAAGATGTCGCTCTGCCTAGTGATATATGTTTGCATAGTCGTCTGTATGACCAGCTCTTATAGGTGAACAATTGTGGGTTTCTATAATACTCCTGCTTCTTAGCTTTGGACCAATAATATTCAGTTTGCGAGTGCCCAGGGCTGCAGTATTTAGAAGCCTCAGGTGTCGGGGTAAAGCTCCATAGTTCTTCAGCAGGACCACTGAATCGCCTCCTCTGGGCCCCACTATCCCGTCCCACCTCCTGATTCCACTGCAGTAAAATCCCGTTATAGTGGACTCGCTTATAACAGAATACCGTGCGTAACGGACGAGGTCCGCTGGTCCCGGCTGTGCGCCTATATGAACATGCAGAAAAAGCATCGGATATAGCCGACTCGCATGTAACGGAAATTCGCTTATAGTGAACAAACGATCCGTTAATATCCAGCGCGAATACGTAATCGTGATTATCGATAGTCACGCATCTGATCAGGTGAAGTTGGATTACTACATGTACAATATAATAATCTATATCAGAAGTGTGTCTGCTGGGGTGTGGCATGAGTAAATGGTGTCCTGTAGTTGTGTCCTGGGCATACAGCAACTCTGGATATAACGGACTTTTGACATAACATACTGTCTTGCCAGATCCCTTAAAGTCCATTATAACGGGATTGTACTGCGATTAGCAACATATCAAGCCCTTAGTTAGCTGAACCAGGAGTGATGCTGATGGAACACAACAAATATATGGAATAACTGGTTATCCCAGAGACTAGTGTTGGTTTTCTGTACAGTCCTGTTCACCCCTGCTCTGCAGGCCTGGTGCCCCCTGCTGCACATAAATAGCATCTGCAAGATTGATTGCAAATTCAGCATTTCTAAACCCAGTCGCAGTGGACCACCAGACAGTCCATATTTTTGCTCCCTCCCTGCTTCCTGCCAATATGCATACCTGACTGCTCTTGTGTTCTTGTGTTCTTGCGTACCCATTTGATATCGTCTTCCACTGGCAATACTCAAGAACAGAAGAACGGAGGCAGCAGAAATCCCTGGACGACTTTCTTGCCCAGCCCCAAATATGAAGGATGCATCAGCTGCATCCCCACCAATGAGAACAATCCCATGATTCATTGCATCCCAAGTTCGTTCTTGGAAGGCAAGTTAGCAAGACCGGTCTTGCCAAGAACCAGAACAAAATTAATACGTTCTTTGCATTCTTGGTATTGACAAACACCCACTGACTTAACTAAACTGCTCACAGATAACTTCCCAGTATATAAGGTGAAGCTTAATTGCCTATAGAACTATATTTCTTTATATTTCTACCCTTTTATATGAGAATAAAACAACCTTCAGTCAAGAAATTAACAAAAAAAAACATATGGAGAAAATGCACAAAATTTTTAAAAATCCACCATGCGAGTTATTGAAATGAAAGTTGAAGTTATTCCTATTTAACAATGCTTTGCTCACTGGGTAGCACGGTCAGCTTGCACCTTTGGGGTGGGGGGTTTAACATTTGAGACGTAGCGGTACAATTCAGCTGTGAGGGAGGAAAGCGACGTGAAACACATTAAGGTCTCTGCTGGAGCAACACGACTTCAGTAGAGCAGAAAACATGCCTTCAGGCTGCAGGTAACGTTTCCAATTCAGGGAGCCCGGTTTAATAATCTCCACCTCATTTCTGGGGTGCTGCACATTCCATTTTCATACCCAGGTTACGTAAATGGTGACAGGGCAACAAATTCCTCTACGGGTTCATTTTGCTACATTCCACCACAGAAAGATGGTGCCCCCCACTCCCCCTATGAAAGTGTAGATGGCACGACATTTATAATTTACTACCCACCTCAAAAAAGCAATTTCAGGGTCCATTACGACAATTTCTCTGCTCCGGCTCTTTTGTTTGCAGGGGATTTAGTTTAGAGGTGAGGGTCTAACTGGGCTCTCTTACGATCAAACTGAGGTCTTCCTCCACTCTATCGTCCCAGTGGCCATAGTGCCTGCTGGCATGAAGCAACCATCATGACACACAGAGGAGAATCTAAACTAAATTGGTCATCTGGTGGTTTGATACAAAATGTTTTGTATCAGTCCAGTGGGCCACGACACTCAGGCAAAGTGAAGCTGGGTTTTCAGTCCGCCCACCCGGAGGCCCAAACATTTTCCCTCTTCATCCAATTTGGTGGCATCTCCAGGTACAGAAACACTCCCCCCACACATACCTTCTGGAATGTTCCATAAAAAGGCTGACACAACAAACACAAGCATAAAACCGCAGGTTCATTTTGCCTGGTCATGCCACCTAGTTACTGCTCTCAGTGTTTCTTAGTCCTGAAATGGGCCATGTGAGGTCAGAAACCATGTTTTTGTTCCACCAAGTCCAATGTAGTCAAGTCAGGGCCAACATAGGGTCACCATGATGGGGTTGCTGTTCAAAATGGCAGCCAAAAGTGCAGAAAATCACAACGCAAGCAAACAAATAAAGCAGCTTTGAGAGGCTCTTGTTATGATTAAATAGAAATGCATTTGTTTCACACCACCACCAAATCAATGACCCAAGGACAAAAGGGGCAGACTAATGGCTATTCCTCTCCTTTCTGTCCATTTACCAGAATCTATTCTGCTAATTATCAACTTCAACAGCATCGCACATCAGTGACATCACTGTATAAATTAGCAATGGAACCATGTATATTTATTTTAATTTTTTTGGAATAGACTTTCCCACAAGTAACGTGATTACTTTACTTTTATATTTGCTTTAAGCAGCAGATAGACAAATGCTAAAATAGCTCTGCAGTATGGGAGCACAAACAGCATATAAAACAATGCATGTATTACACAGTATACCCATTTAAGATAAAGTGTGCTCAATAATAGACTCATAATGTTTCCGGCAGTAGAAGCTAAAGATATATGTATATCCGCATAGGCAAGACCCGGTCAAGCATTAGGCTAATGACAATTTTGAGATTAAATATATGCCTGTGAAAACCTGCAGGGAGTAGCGATGAAATTCCATTCAAAGGCGACACTGTAAGAGCCATTAGCTGCGACCCAGCATATTGTCAGATGGAGAGCGGACCCTACAATAATTCCCAGATGACCGTTTTCCTATATTCCGCTGAGAAAAAAAACGTTGAACAAAAACCAGACATGGATACATTATTTACTTATATCAGTGCTGATATTCTAACACCCTAATGGAACTGAAGGAAGAAAAAAAATTAAAAAATATCTTTAAAAAAGCCTATTTGGGTTGTAGTGCTCTGTCTTTCTGGTGTGGTGTCTGGTTATGGGTTTGTCCCACGTGTTGTTGCGCATGAGCAGGCCAATCATAGGTGGGTGTCTGTTAATTCATGCTATTCCTTAACCTGTTTTTCTTAGACATTTATTTACATTATTTAACCCTTTATAAAACAGTTAACTTTTCTAAGGCCAAGAAACAAAGTGTAACAGTTGCCCACAGGTACAATAAAATATGGTTGGTGGCATTTTCTGATAAGGTCATTGGGGCTATCGAAATACACTGGAGTTTTATGTTGGTAGCATTTTCTGATAAGGTCATTGGGGCTATCGAAATACACTGGATTTTTAGGTTGGTAGCATTTTCTGACATGATAGCAGATTTCAATTAACACAGCACTACTGTGAGAATGTCAGCAAGGTATGATAGAAACCGAGAAATATCCAGTTAAAACCAAAATTCATCATCATTTAACGCAACTATATGATAGAGAACCCAGGTTACAACAGATTTAAACACTGTAATTTAGTATAACAATAATTGACACTTTGGGGAGATTGTTTTTTCCCACCTCCCTCGAGCTGTCCATGAGGGGCAGCCACCTGTAGCGGCACCCAGGGGGCTGGGGGTTAAGGGTCTTTGCTCAAGGACCCACATGCTGAGGCTGGGTTTACCTCCTGCTTACAGGCACACAGGCTTAGCCCACCGAGCCACATGCTACCCCAGCATACTATACACAGTAAATTGTAAGCAGTAGTCAAGCATCCACTTTAAGGCCAATTTCATCACCCGTACAGAGCAGCTGTTACGCACCCAATGCAACCAAACTAAGGCATCTTCCATTATCAATGGGAATCCATGGATTCATGAGAACAACAATAATGATCATGAAAACCAAGATGTTCAAAAGATAGAAAACCGTGACCCCCCAAGATGAGACTGACAAAGAGTCTAGGTCAGTCTGTGAATCAGGTTTATCAAAGGAGCTTATTTACATTATAGTGCCTGCCATCTGATGGGGGGGGAGGGGGATGGTTATACCCCCAAATAGTTAATTTGGCTTCATTTTCCTCCCTCCCCCTTTTCCTATATAGTATTACTTTGTGTTCGGATGCCTCTTCTTGAATTGACTCTTAAAAAGCTACATCTTTCCAGAAATAACACAGAAGGTGCTGTAGATGTATCATAACCTTAATTAGCCCTGCGTCCTCTGATTAATCCAGGAGATATAATGAATTAATTACAATGGAATTGAAAAGCTTCCATTATTATCACCATCTGCTATATACTTCAGGAAACAAATGGGCTGGTAATGAAAGAGTCATTAACACAAATCAACAGAAAAATGTATTCGTAATCGCTTAAGTGGGTGATGGACCTTAATCTCTACCTCTCATTACAACTTCGGCCAAAACATTAAGGCATTGTCTGGGAACCTCTATCTCAGAGGGATTACGAATGAAATCAGACACAGTCAGACATAAATCAGATCCAGACGTACTCTCATTAACCTTGCACGTCAATCAGAAGCCCTTAATCGGGCACACACTCACATTTGAGGAGTCTTTATAAGTAGCAACCTGTTTCAAGGGCGCTGTGACTGAAAATAAGGTGAATATGAAATCAAAAGTTTCGTATGAGTGTGTGACATCTAATGAACTGGCATTCCATCCAGAGCACCCAATAGCATCCTTATTTTTAGGGGAAGCGTGTGTGTGTGTGTGTGT
>JABFEA020000130.1:20690062-20700208 GCA_019775915.2 Cyphomyrus plagiostoma | reverse complement strand
CCCCCCCCCCCCCCCCCCCCCCCCCCCCCCCCCCCCCCCCCCCCCCCCCCCCCCCCCCCCCCCCTCCTCAACATTTCTATTTACTGCAGAAAATATAAAAATATGTTTTTCAGTTGCACAGTTATGTCTATGATGTCCTGATCTTGTGTTTAACGCAAGTAGTTATTGAAAAAACATATTCTAATAATTTCTAATCTTTGACTCAAAAACACATCAGATACTCATGATGTATTAATTTTGCTTTTTATACTAATACCCTCTTTTGTAATCATACTGCACAATGGGCAGGTCGGCAAATCAACTGTATTCTGTGGTTTTGTATTAGCTGCTAAAGAACTTAATGAATTAATTCATATCGAAAGACACCTGGAGTCGTGTTTTTTCCCATAGACAATGGGAATGAGACTGAATGTCATTACACAAAGCTTACATCATGTTACGTCTTAGTTGAAAACCATCTCTTGCGTTTCTGCAATTGGAAAACAATTGCGGTAAACAGACTGGTGGACATGAGTGAATGTCTTTGCTGTAAGCATGGAAATTAACATCATTCAGAGCCCAGAATGTAAACGGGTGGCATCCACAAGCAGCGGCATCTGTCAACGCCAAGAACTTCAGTGCTTGCGTTCCCCATTGTATTCAATGGCCTAAATTTCACCAGATGAGAATAATTTCACCCTCGGTTGAATAAAGAAAATGTTATTCTCCCCAAGGAGAATTTCACAGAGGAAGTGGAAAGGTAAAAACGGGGAATCATGACTGGAAGCACCATCAGGGTTGAGAAAGGGTGTAGTTCCGTGTTCTGAAATTCAGAGGGTCTCAGTGCTGCTTATAGTATCCAAAACTGGGTTTTTGTGTTTTTTGGTGGCCGTCATAGACAGACCTTGAGAAAATATGCCAGGAATCCATCACCACTGAAATTGCATTCCTTTTATTCGATTCATTGAATTCAGCCCTTCTGTTGTTTGGGCATTTCACATATGTAAATATATACATATATAAATCATTTTTTTTCAATCGAATTCCCTGTCTGTTCAAATTTTTGATTATCCTATTGCCCTACCTCTTATTCAGTCCATTCACGACATGAAATTGCTGCTGCCTTCATGCTGATTGACAGCGCTTGGCCATACTGGGGTTGCTAATAGTTCCAAATGGCGGCTAAACTAATTGAATTGATGAGATTGGGGACGGCGGGATTAGTAAGTGGAGACGTCGATCTCGTGTCATGCAGGTGGAAGCACGGAGGAGGAAAAAATTAAATGGGTCGTCTGCAAATTTCATGGATTTTTTTAAAGCAGTATCTTTGTGACTCTTTGGGGAGCGACATAATAATCTGTGAAAGTAACACTTTAAGATTTGAATGCAGCAACCCTGAAGTGTAAGAAGGGTATCTCAAGGATGTTTTAGGCCAGGATTTTATGGGAATCCAGCTGGTTTTGATTATAGTTGAACTCATATTTATTTAGGCTTGATGGTGTAGGTCAGGGGTGTCAAAGTGCAGTCCTGGGGGGGCACAGTCCTGTGTAGCTTAGCTCTTTCCCTGTTCCACCACAAATGATTCAGCTGAACAGCTGTGTGATAATTAGCACAAGGAGTTGAATCAGGTGTGTTAAACGAGGGGAAACCCAAAAATGTGCAGGACTCTGGCCCCCCAGGACTGGAGTCTGACACCTGTGGTGTAGGTTGTCCCCCTTGTTCTTCCTGTCATGTTTTGTGAAGGGTATTTTTTGGCCCTCGTTAGTTGTTTTGGCCTCAGTTGACATCAAAACAAAGGCATCTTTGTTTGCATTTCCATGCATCCATTTTCTATATAATTTGACCACTACAGGACCATGGTGATCTTCAAGGGGGTCTTTAAAGGGACATCCCCTTAAAGATGTAGCCGCCTGATAGATTTCTGTAATTTGAGCTAGAAGCTTTCTGGTTGCAATTCGGTGGCTTAAACCTGTCCACGGCCACTGCTTCCTCCCCACATCCTTACAGGCCTTGAACATTTTTTTTATCCACCATGACAGTCCCCCATCAAGGATGTTAATAGCTATCGAGTTCAAGTTAATGGGTAGAGTGATGCATAGAGGAAGGACAAGAAAAGGGTTTCTGACCCAAATAGCGCCAGTACACGTCCTCGGAGAGCTACCACGTGACAAATCGCCCATGGTTTCATACAGATGTCACCCCCTTAAAAATGGCCGCCCCCCCCCCCCCCCATGCCAATCACACGCTGTGCATATCGAGCCACAACAGCAACTGAAGCCTTAAAAAGGCACAGCGCCGATATTAGCGTCTAGTCACAAAAATCATCCATCTGCATCCACCCACCCAAGACCCCCTGCTGCGTGATGAGTGTTTTGTCCTTTCCTTTATTCCTGTCTCCATTTACAAAATAAAATGCATCGCTTCATTAGCCCAATTGAAATGGTCCTGGGGGTTGAGCCTGTTGACTTCTCCTGATGTATAGCAGGCCTGCAGCTTCAGCTTGGCTAACTCTGCCAAGGACGCGGGCAGAAAGGCCTGCTGGGTCCGAAGCACTGCTTTCAAGACCAAACCATGGCACGGCAGGACCCTAGAAAGATCACCTTTTCTGGTCTCCACAAGTCCCATGAAATCCCATCCTTACAAGAGATCAGATTTATTGTTGAGTGCTTTTCATGTTATTATGAATGATTTCGGTAGGGGGGTGGAGGGGGCCTATACTATATACCATATACAGTGTGCATGCGTGGTTGATGAATGTATGAAATGTGCAGGAATGCATGTCCGAGCAAGGGATTAACTCGGTTTTTGTCATCTTTCAAAGCCCATTTTCTTTAAATGCATTGAAAAGTTTGCAGTGACAGTCTCATTGCAAGTGTCTGCACAATTCCGGTTCCTGTGGTGTTCCTGGATTATTTGGGGCGTGCAGCCATGTTTGAAGGTGGTGTACAGTTTTTTGGTTTGGGAAAGCAAAAATCCCTACTGCTGTGGCCCACTCTCACCACTCGAGAGCTAATTCACTTTTGACCCACTATCCATCTCTCAAATCCTTCCACTGAACAGAGGACCTTCTGAAACAGTACGTTTTGCACCTTGAATGTCAATAAAATTTTACGTGACATTATGCAGACACCCCTGTAGGGGGCAGTCTCTGGATTTTCAAATCCATCCCTTTGTGGCGCAACCTTTTTAGTCATCATTCTTAGATGGATGTTTCTAATGTCATTCCCGTGGCACCAGGCAAAACAAACGCCCTGACTTACACTCACAACTCTTCGGTTGCCACATACCCGTTACGTCTGCACCCAGGCAGCTCTCCGACTCCTGCCAGCTGCTTTACATCACGCTGTATCTGCTGGATGTACCATGCACACTCCACAGGTCGCGGCCCTGGGCCAATTTCTGCTGCAAAGAAAACATCCACCGGGCTTTAATCTCAATATTTCCCTGGCATCTGCTGATTGATAAAGCTAACAAGGAACTCTAGGGGGACGGGAAATCTGTGCAGACACATTTTCGAAGCTCAAATTTCATTCAAGGCCTAAGTAAAAAAAAAAAAATTTTAAAAAGATGCAGATAAAAATAGTGACCTTGGCTGTCAAAGTGATTGTCAGCTATATATATTCTACATGTATTATGTGAGGGGGGGTTGCTTGTTTGAATAGCAGCCTTGTCGTGCAAGATTAGAGTCCCATTTATCAATTCCATGTTCGTCGGTGGTGGTTTTAAAGACTGCGCTCTGCAGAACAGTATCTCTGGAGGCCAGACAGCAGCAACATCCGGGAAAACCTGGACCAACACAACAAGATGGGGGGGGGGGGGGGTGAGCATTTTCTGGGAATGGAGTACTATATTGCATTTTTGCCTTTCATGACAAAAAAGTCACAATGGTAGGATCATGGCTATATGATCTCTGTGAAATTACTGATAAACTCTTTATTTTGCTACCCAGTTCTTTTATGATTTAATACCACAAAACAGTCACTAGAAGGTTATTATGTCCATTTAGGCTGACCTTTTACAGTTTGAGCTACTTCTACAAAGAATATTTTCTGCTGGCAAGCTAACGAATCGCGACAGTATATATTTTCCCGATCGGGGGGGAGATTGAAAGTTGTGTCATGATCGACTAGAAATGTCTTGCCGATCACGATCGATCGGATGGGCCATGCACGTTGGGTGACAATTAGCAAACAATTCCCAAAATTTCTTAATTTGTCAATCCACTGATTCCTAGAGCCGATTGGGTTGACTAAGAAGCACGACATACAGCACTTGGCAGTACGGTTCTCAAGCCCCCTTAGGCTTTTCATCAGGAGGCACCTTTTCTCTTCATCTCCACAGCTGGTGCCGTCACTCAGCGTGCTTATCCGCATTGCCAGCAGATGGGGCTAGAAGGACTGTTTCCAAAACAGAACAGGAGCCACCTAAATTAACCCTTCCCGATTTAATTATAATACTGGCACCAGCCCTTTGGACCCACTGTGCATACAGAGTTTTGAACTGCCTGGGCTTTTAATCACTTTAGCTTAGTCAGCTTTTAGAAAATGTCTAGTAATAAGTTTATAGATTTGAGACGTTTCAAGTATTTTTTTTAAAGTCAAATAGGTGACTAATGATAAGAAACTCACACGGATTCATCAAATAAAATGAGGTATCGATTCTTGTGCCCTCAAATCCAAATTTTTAAATTATACTAATATACTTTAATTATTACATTCAACAAGGATTAATTAGAACACTTACAATATCACATCCTTAAAGTTGTTCTTCATGCTAAACTTTATTCATTTAGAAGACAAAAACAAACGAAACCTTTGTTTTTACATCATTTGTTTAGCACTTTCTTATTAGTACAATAAATTCTTGAGCAAAGACTTTATAAGGATTAATATGTATGTCAGATCAAAGCCAGAATTCACTAAATCAAGACACCTTAATTAGGCAGGAGGCTGTTGAAAGCAGGACCACGGCCAGGATATGGAAACACTAGTTTAGGCTGAGGAGGACATCAAGATAATAAGGCACGTTCTGGAAATGAAACGTATTTGTGGGAGGAGATAGTTAAGACCTGAGCAGCTTTATCTGCAGCAATGATGTAACACCAAAATGAAAGCTGCCTAATTTATAGTGCAACAGATGTATGACTAATGCATCTCAAAACTATTTTCAGACCTCAGACAGAGTGGTTGTTTGTCTTGGGTCTTTAGAAAAAAGGTCAGGTTGTTTTTCCATTACGGTCAGCGGTATCTATTTTGCATCGACTCTTTATTCTGGGGAACATAGCAAAGGGCTACCGGCCGCCAACCCCGCCCCCACCCATCCCGTTAGAGTTCAAAGCACAAAATGACACCTCCCTCGCAAACACAAGGGGATCGGGTGTCCCTCTTTGTTTGACATGCACCTTTAGAAGTGATGATTACAGGGGCTTGACCTTTTTATCCCCCTTCCCAGCTCTCACAAAAACACCTCAGTAGATATTCTTCACAAAAAAAAAAACACAGAGACCCGATCTTGAAGCCCCCCAGGACAGAGCCTCACCCACTTTCCCGGCCACACTCTAGGAATGTGGAATTTGGCCTTGCCGGCATGAGGCCTACTGCTTGCCACCAAACAGGAGACGAGAGCCATCTCGTCTGCTCCTCGCTGTTGACATGGAAACCACGAGAGTGGACCGCCCCAAAGTGAGGCCATGTCTACCTGTCAAATCAGCCTCCTCTCCCCATATATCACAAGAGTGTTCTGGGGTTGCACGTTACGAGAGAGACTTTGCAACTCATGTGTCTTTCACAGATCTGCCAAGAAAATGGCCGAGGATCGCAAACCTGCGGCCTCCACTAATCCTCACTTTTACGTACCCATGGATCTCACTGTTCATGTTTAAATTTGACATATGTGGGGGCATTTTGTGGCCCTCCTTACCGCCAAGTAGCAACTGACAGTATCAAGAGCTAAATAATAAAGTTCTCCAAAACATAAAATTAAATGTTAAGGACGTGCCTCAACATGTTTTTGTCGGGCATTTGCTACCTTCACCATTTCCTGTTTGGCATCAAATAAATACTCAAGATGCTCCATTTTCTATACTGCATTAGATGTACTCTGACTAGGTCAGCTGCATAAATAATTTAGTACATGCAAACTATACATATAAGCTTCTTCATCGGGAATTCCCAAGACTGTTGAGTTCCACCACTTATCCGTGGAGTGAAAGCATGAGGCAAACTGAAAACAAACATAGAATTGCAATACCGATTCGGTCTCAAAACAACAGGAGAATTCCATGTTTGTGGAGCTTTTCACCTAAACTTAGACACTTTGGTTGCCCCTTGAGTGTTTGCCCATTGATGGCCCTGCCTCCTCAGCCTAGTATTATATACCTCCTTGTATAGGTTCTCGACTTCACTGGGTCCTTGTACTGGATAAGTAGGATGGATGAATAGATAGTGAAGTTGGGAGTCTTTTTTACTAAGAATTATGCATCGTTGAGGGTACAAACTTGATACCTCTTTGCTGCAGTATCATAAACAGTTAACAGTTAAATCCTGTAAACTGAATAATAGCTTTCAAATTACAGTCAATGTCTTTGGTAACATGGTCTTTCTTAGAGAGTTACAAAGCTCAGTGGTGGAGCAGTGATGACACAAGCTACACAAAACAAGCTCTAAACAAGCTCCAGGGACGTGTCCCGTCCTGCCCGCATTCCTCGCCGGAGAGGCAACCTATGGAAAATTCCGCCAGAAAAAACGACAGGAAAAACGCAGAGAGACAGAAGAAAAGAACAGAGACTATCTGCTCATGTCACTGGTACCGTGATGCGACATTTTGTGCGAAGGAACTGCTGTTGTAATTAGTTTGATTTTCATTAGTTACTTGGGGAACCTGAAAGCTGATGGACAATTCATTATTTTTCTCAGACGAGAAGTAGCAGGAAATGAGTCATCCCTTGCTACTGTCAATTTTTCTGTCCAGAAAGAAACAGCGTCAGTAAATGAAGCTTAGAAACATACACAGAAATGTAGATTTATTAAAGTGATTGTGTCTTCTAAATGAGTAAAGTTTGCTGGTAGTGTTGTTGCAGACAAAAAGCTAAATAGCAGAGAACAATATTCTCTAGAAATAATTTGATACATGCATAAATAAGTCAGAGAACATTAGCTATCAAAGGATAGATGTTTAGTCCCAGTTATGAATGTTTGCAGGGAATATGTCCATTTCCAATGAACACAAAAGTGTTCTTTTGTCTATCATATCCCCATTCTTACAGCCCTTCCTGTGCCCCACAAGTGAGTGAAGCTGAACTGGGAAACTGCAGCCAGTGGGTTGCACTGGAGCATGATGTTATGACTGAAACTGAGCAAACAGACATAAACGCTAACATTTCCTTGACAGCTGACACGTCTGTTTGCTCAGAGATCTAGAGCAACAGGCTGTGCCCATCTATTAAGGCCAGAATCAGGGTGCATAAAAGACAACAGTCAGGTGCCGGAACATGGAGATTGCAATACTTGTTCCACTGAAAGACTTCATCATGTGACATTGTATGACAACAAACAGATGTCATTGTAGACCTGACGTGTAAGATTACGCTGTATGTGGTGTTCCTTACATATCGTATCGTGTTACGTTCTGCTCAGAATATGAAATCCGCCGTGACACCAGTTCATTGGTGTAGCCTCGTGGCGACAGCAAAATGGTAGAAATGGCGATTCTTAAATTAAAACAGGCATCCACTTTGCTTAGCCTACCTATATTATAGGCTTGACACAACAAGCTCCCCTTAAGGCACACCATGCTCCAGAGAGGCCACGAGGCAGGAATTCCTGCAGCGGAAGCATCTACTAAACCGTACAAACGGATCCAGCAGGTCGGGACCCGTCTTGGCTGTTGAGCACAACTGCTTCCTCGCTTTAGCAGAGCCACTGATGCCTAGAGATGAACATCAACTTTATTGTCCACCCCAAACCCCATCATTTCACAATGCATCTGAAATTCATACACTTTGATTTCCTCCTAAAGCCCAAAAACATGCAGTTGCAAGTGAATCGGTGACTGTAAATTGTGCAAAGTCTGTGACTCTGTGTGTGCACAGTGCTCACAGTCTAGGGATGTTTGCTTAATTTTGTAATAATGTTACAGATGGATTGGTTTCACAACAAAAGTCCATTGACAAGCAATGCTTAACGTATCTGCACATCTCTTCTGCACAGACATTTTCTTTTTAGGTTCATAATTTTTTTGACTGACTCATTCAGTTCTGTTTTTGCCATTTTGCTATGAATCAAAAGGGACACTAAACACAAATGTCTGGTGTTTTATGTTATTGCAAAGGTGTCACTAATTAAAAAAAGCACCCAGTGGGACTGCTTGTCAATTAACTTTTTAACTCAGAACAGCTGTTTTAGAACTATAGTTTTGGTTTAAATTTATTACTAGTTAAAATGAATCTTATACTGAAAATTGCTGATTGTTTATAGTGTGATCTATATATTTTTGTAAACAAATCAATGAAGTAATGATTTTTGCTATAAAACCAATAAATCTGCAATATTTTTACTGAATTAAGCAAATGTCCCAAGACTTTCTGTGAGTACTGTATGCCTGTGTGCCCTCTGACATTCTGCCCAGGGTTTCGCTTGCCAGAATAAAAAAAACATATACATATGTCCTCTCTATCTCTATATCAGGTCAATGAATGCAGACTTACTCCTGTGATGTGCTGGCATCTCACCCACAATGCACCTTGTCTTGGGTCCCGTGTGCAGGGCAGCATCTGAAATGGATGGATGGATGGATACAATGGGTGAGTTAAGGAAGGCATTTATAGGGAGTTTTCCTAACGGCTTTTGTAAGTCCCTTATATGTGGTTAGTTTAAATAGGATGCTTCTGACAAACGTGTAAAAGCAGTTATTTTTTAAAAAAAAACTGAGAAATCTCATTACTAATCTCCAAAAGATAGTTTAATAAGATGGCCACTTAAAAAGTTTGTACCCTTAGCATTTTATAGTGTGCCTCATAATTCCTTTGTGTTTGCAGTGACCTGCTTCGTGAGAAGAAAATGATATAAATATGGCTAACTCTGCCTGGGCAGCCATTTACAGCCGATAGGATGGAGCCTGTTTTGTTGTTGTTACATCCTGCGCTGTCTCCATGTAAACATTGACGGTGTTTTCTAGTTTGTTTTTTTACCATCTGGCCAAAAGATTTTGTGATTTCTGTGTTTGCTGGAGCAGCTGGCAGGTCAGTCATACATTCATTAATGGAAGCCTGGCTTCCAGAGGCGTGGGGGACGTTTACGAGTTTTTAGCAAAATTCAGCCAATCAGTTAATTGGCCACGGTATGAATTTGGTCTCTGGGGCTGGACAACAGATCCCAGAGACATGAATACTGGGCGATTCTATTGGTACCCTCAGGACACAAACGATTAGGCGAGTAAAGTAAACACGCATCGGGATTCCAAACGTGTGTCAGTTCTTCAGTTCAGACTGACTACTATAAGTTTGCCTTGAAACATATCAGTTAATGGATTAAAAGCAATGTACAAACAATTGTCCTATAACATCATAGTGACTGTTGTAAGTGTATTTTCCTTTCTGGCCCTTTATTAAATCATTCTTGATTTCTTGTGAGTATTAATTCCACTCCAAGAAGGGCAAATAAGTGACTCTGTGTCACCCATGAACCCAAGCTAAATGAGTCTCTAAACTCAAGAAGGAATGATCCCCCTCGGGGTACAGGGTACACTTCCAGCCTCAGAGAGCTGGCCTGTGAGTCCCTCACCTTTTCAGGTGGGGGAAACCAGGGTATATCCTCTGGACAAATTTCATGGGACCTCGAAGAGCCTTATCACTGGTAAACAGGACAAAAAGAGGTTGTTCCAGTTTGTACTAAAGTGGGGAGAAAAACACAGGTATATGCAAGAAGAATTACTCTCATTTGCGACTGTTTCCCTGGTTTTTTCGTTCGCAACTCTGCCAGCTGACTTCCTCAGTTGGCATCACCGTCCTTCCGATCTCAGAAGGACGTCGGGAGCAGCATCCGCAGCGTGAGTCACATGCCGGCCGGCTCTGTCTAACAACACAACACCCCTGCGAGCTACCCAGAGCAGAAGCACCACATGGTTGCCCAACATTGACGGTGCAGCCCCTCCCCCGCTGCCCTGGGCCCC
>JABFEA020000130.1:20660613-20676373 GCA_019775915.2 Cyphomyrus plagiostoma | reverse complement strand
TCTCCCCAAGCGAGCTTGATGGGCCGAATGGCCTCCTCTCGTTTGTATAGTTCTTATGTTCTTATGTTCTTATGTTATACACCCATTATTTCATTCCATGGGAGTAAAGAAACTTGCGCCCAACCTGGTCCCTCCCACGAAACGTCCACGCCCTGCCTTGTTTCACATATACTTAAGGAAGGCACCGGTAACAGGGACAGAGTTGAGGCTCAGAGAGACCAGACGGACCTGGATCACACTCTCAGCCTGCGGCGGTGTGGTCTGACTCACTCAGTCACTCATCCTCAGCCTGGGATCCTTCGAACAACCCCAGGCTGAATGAGAGAAGCAGACAAAAGACCATGAAATACCAGTTTTAATTTTTAGATTTTATTCTGATCACATTTTAGAAACATGTTTGGAGGCAGCACGGTGGTGCAGGGCTTAACACTGTTGCCTCACGCCTTTGGGACCAGGGTTTGAGTTTCCACCATGGCTGCCTATGTGTGGAGTTTGCGTGTTCTCTCCCTGTCATCGTGGGGTTTCATCCAGGTATCCTGGCTTCCCAAAAACATGTTGAGGTTAATTGGAGTTACCAAATTGCCCGTAGGTGTGAATGGTGTGTGACTGTGCCCTGCGATGGGTTGGCACCCCATCCTGGGTTGTACCCTGCCTTATGCCCATAGCTTCTGAGATCAGCTCTGGCCCTCTGTGACCTTGAATATGACAAGCAGCTACAGAAAATGGATGGATGTGGTTCCAAGCTGGATTTTGACTTATATACGAATTGTTGATCAGAATATATTTATGTAGTGACTTAGGGTTTAAGGTTTCAAGTTAGGTTTTGTTTTTATGTTGATCTGTGCGCATTTTAATAGGAATTGTTTATTGAAAGGCTTTCTTCTTCCTCTGCTCCACGCTTTCACTGAGCAGCTAAGCTGCCGGCACTCCTTGACATATACGATATATGAATACGGTTCTCGCTGCTGCTGTGAGCTCGGAAAACTGCGGCGTTCGCTTCTCTGACAATCTAAGCGGCATTAACGTAACAAAAAAGGAGCCGCTGCTTTATTTGGCCAGCGGTTTGCATGAATCACCCCTAAATGACCCTTTGTGCCCCCAGCACCTCCCGAGGCTTCAGCTGTGCAGAAAAGAAGAGGCAAAAGGCAGGATCCAGCGCAGTGCGTGCCCACAACATCCCCAGCAGAGCAAATTTCCTGCAGCCGGCCGTTCCAACTCGCTCGGGGATGCTGATTACCATTAAAAAATGCTCCCTCTTCTGCAATCTGTTTGCCTCTGCGCATGCCGGACGGCTGCCGAGCCCGGCCACCATCACCGCCATCTGCTCGCGGTCGGGGCTCATCCCCGCCCGATGCGCACAGATATCAAGATAAAGATCGCTTGTCTCGCTTGATGAAGATGAATGTTTTTATCACCCAACAAGTCGGGCTTAACTGCACTCTGATGGTCTCCTTTGGGTGAAAAATTTGAGTTTTTTTTTCCCTCTCTGCTCCTCTTTAAAGGCCATGGGGAAGGCTGAATGATTGCAGCCACACTGTCCCCTGGTGGACAGCTGGCATTACTGCGGGGAGCCAAGTCTCTCCATGAATAATCATGTGTGACAGCGAAGGGCAACGATTTGCAAGCTCTTAAAATATGTTCACTCAGCGTTAAATGCCATCAGTTCAATAATGCGATTCACAAACTCATTACCTCATATAAAATTATATAAACCCAGTGCTATCACTTTAATATTTCCCAATTTCCAAAACTCAAAAGAATATCCTCATAGACCAGACATCCACTAGGGCTATATACTAATCCATTAGAAAGTCTTTCCATCCCTAGAGTCTAGTTATGTTCTGCCGGCACTCCAATCTAGTTCACACTTGAGAAACATCCCCCCAGGGGCAGCCTGGAGCAGATCTTAGGAAGCACAGGGTAAAACTGAGTCAGGGCAGAGTACCTGGTCACACACTCACCCCATTCGGGCAGTTTAGAGGGACTCTTTGCCGTTTGAAACGTGCAATGTCTGCACAAACAGAACAAGGCACAGGTAGAGCATACATTAAAGTTATCAAAGAATATGACAACATCAATGAGGTGAAATATGGAAATCTGAAACTCACAGTGGGTTCCCCATTATACAACCTGTAATGGCGATGGTGTGTGGCTCTTTGCCCATAATCAGAAGGTCACCGGTTCCATTCCCATGACTAGCAGATGGATGTCACTGTTGACCAAGGCCCTTAACTCCAACTGCCCTAAGCACACCCTCAACCCTGCTCTCACCGATAAATAATTTTGAATAAAAGTGTCTCCTAAATGAATTAACATACATCCACTAGCCCTGATGGGTTTCGCACAGGTGCGAGGTGCAAGTATTGCGGCGGAATGTGACTATAACCAAAATGACTGGACTCTAATGAACAACAGAGAGATAACAAAAATAAATAAATTAGAGAATCGGGCAATTGCAAAGTCGTTCCGACCATATTATGAATTTGCACCTTTCCTGCAAACGGCAAATAGCAGACAATTCTGTTGCCTGGAGTATTATTAACTCTTTTATTATAATAGGTTAGATCAAGACCTTACCCAGGAAATTACCAAAGTGGTTTTAGACACCAAGTTAGATGCAAAATTGCAGTGCCGCCTCCTTGTGCTGCTCCGACATTTCCAAGGGATGGGAGAAGTTGCCGGACGTGTAATTTTTGCCGCGTCTAATCATGCTCTCAGCGATTTTTTGCAACCAGCAGAACGTATTGTGTTCGGTGGCACAAATATCACTTGAAGCAGTAACTTGCATCACCTCTTTAAAAATAGTTCTTGAAAGAAAGAAAGATCTGACCTCATTATGCCCATCTATAGGTCCGGTGCCACCCACAGACACAGGTAAATAACAGCTACATTAGACAGGCATGGGGACGCAGTGGGCTGGGCTATTGGTCCCATTGCAAGCTGCAGGTATCAGAGCCCAATTGCTTAGTTTCCTCCCAGAATGCAAGAGAATCGGTGTACCTAAAATATTTTCTGTGCCCTGTGACGGCCTGGCATCCTGCCCCCGTCTTGATGGGACAGCCTCCAGTCCCACAGATGGAACATAGATGGGCCAGCAGGTAGCATGGTGATTAGGGACGTGGATGTAGGAAATGAAGGTTATTGGCTCAAGTCCCAGGAGGGCCACTGCTGTAGCCGCACAGGATGCTTGACCTAATTCTCCCAAGTAATACAAGCAGCTGTATGAATGAGAAAACCATAAGCTACAAATCCTGGAAAACTGAAAAAAAAGAGTGATTGTCCTCCCCAGGTGCTTGAAAACAAACCCACCAAATGAATCTGCTTTAATTAATGTGGTGTTTATTGACAGTGTGGCCATTTCTCTCCAGATTTAGCTAAATCTATCTCTGCCATCATACCGATGTAATATTAACTCAGGTAACATATACAAAGGAGAAAACATTGAAACGGAGATTTTTTTATTTGCAGCTTAATGATCTACTTTAGTTTATGGCTAATGGGGTTATTTACCATTTGTGATGTCACTGAAGGGATTACTTCTTATTAAGCTTCTTCACTCTCCTCCTCTTTTGAAGGAATGCTTCACTCTTTAACTTTACTCATCATATTTAATTTTAGTGTGCAGGTTGTTTTGTGTGTGATGCCTACTGAATAGTGTGATTGTATTTTTGTTATTATTTTGGTGGGGTAGGAGTTTCCAGGATACAGATGAGTATTAATCATTAAGCAGAATACAATATATTGAACATTAACTGTATGTTTTTATTCACGAGTGTTTTAATTTATTTTGCTGTCTATGGCATTTTGTGCGCTGTTTGCTGTGTCGTCCACTGAGAGCGACCTGCTGCTGTGGTCAATGGGGCTATAAAATGATAACATTCGATGTTTGTGAGATGTAACACTGCGTCCCACTGGTTTGTATGGCCATCACAGGCAGGACAGTCCATTGTAGCCTGGTGCCTTCGGCTGCAGCAATTGGTGCAGTCAAACTCCCCTTAAGCGATGAAAAACAAAACGTGCCGCGCAAAACGTCCCTTAGCAGGAGGCGGGAGGCCGAACAAAGCAGCTAACTTTCTGTCAAATGCAGAAATGACGGCTTGAGGTGTTTATATTGCTGCGGTTGGGAAATCCTTGCGTTTTGGGCTAAGTGACCCTAACATGGCTGCGTATTTGTCCTGCACTCGACTCGTAGGTCGAACCTGGAAGAAGTTGACTCCACAGTGTTTCGCAAAAAAATAAAAAAATGAAATAAACTGCTCAGGGAACGGGAAGTCATTAATTAACGGGAATCAGTGCCGCATTCTGCCATGTTTTTAGGGGCCTTCTGTTTACACACCCTTGGATGAGAAACTGTATCCTTTGTAATTAATTCAGTCCCCAAGGAGATGAGATAAGGGGACTTTTTAAAATGACAAATCCTTTAGAAGTCAGTGTCATTGAACTATTCACCACACTGTCCGTCTCTCCAGACTCACCACAAGGTAAGAAGTCTTGTCCTGGATAACTAGAGGGTATCAATTAATTCCATTTAATAAATGATTTTTATTATAAGTTTGATCATAAAAAAAAAAAACCTATCATCAAGTTTCCTTTCAGTGTTTTTTTATGGCGTTATAATGACTTTAATGAATATTCTTAATGACTTGCAGTCATATCTGTTGATTTCACGTTCGATGGCACTACACTTGCAAAGAAGTCTCGGCTTTGCTGGTTTATACCATCCCTAAGAATGATGTCATATTTCTTTACATAAAAACGTGTTATTTTATGCCTCAATTCAATAAATGGGCAGGGTTTCAGCTGATCAAATGACAAATAGAACTGGACTACTGTTTCCTGAATATGTTTATTTAAAAAAAATATATACAGACACACACACACACACACACAGAATCCAATTTGTTTATATGAATGCTCCATATTTATAATGACACACAGAAGGAAGATAACCAGATCTGGAATGTGATTTCTGAAGTTCCAGGAGTATGTTCTGTGAAACATAAAACCGATTCTGGAACTAAGCACGGATATTAAATTGGACTCCACAAAAGCAGTTGCTGGATACAAATTCTGTTCACACAGCAGCAGAGCCAAGGACCAAGCCTGATAAAAGGATTTTGGGATTTGTTCTTCATATGACATCAACATAAGTATCATGATCTCAGGCTTTGTTATGCTGGGAGTGTAATAACTGAGGTTCTTGTTCAGTGGGCAGCTGTTAGCATGGATCAGTTAGCGTGGATCAGTTAGCATGGCGGAGACACATGGGGGTGCAGAAGCTAGCATGACGGATAAGGATGCGGGAGCATTTATCACGGTAGATGAGGGCATGGGGTATCGTTTAGCATGGCGGTCGGGGATTCAGGGCAGCATGGTGGACGAGGACATGGGTGCCGTGCACGTCGCCTACGATAAAAGTGCCACGTTTTGAGATGCTAACTCAGGATCGTGTGACCCCCCTCCCCCCCGCCCGCCACCCCCCAGCAGGCAGCTGACCATACAGATGGAGGTCCGCGTGGTGCTGAAAGCGACAGGCTTCATCGGTCTGGTGGCGGTGGGCCTGCCGGCTAACCTGAGCGTGCTGCTACTCTTCTGCCGCCTGCACATGCTCCGCAGCCGCCTCTCACCAAACGACATCATCCTGGGCAACCTGGTCTCCGTCAACCTGGTGGTCTTGCTCAGCCGCGGCATCCCTCAGACCCTGGTCGCCCTGGGCATGCGGCGGCTCTTCGGCGACGTCAGCTGCAAGGTAGACATCTTCAGCTACCGCTTCGCCCGCTCCTTGTCCATCTGCATTACCGCGCTACTGGGGTGCTACCAGTGCGTCGCCGTGGCACCCTCCACACTGCACTGGGCCAAACTCAAGCGATGGCTCCCTACCCACCTTCCCCATGCCATCCTCCTGCTCTATGCCATGAACAGCCTCATCTCGAGCGGTAGCATCTTGTTCACCGTGGCTCCTCCCACCAACGGCTCCTTCCCAGAGTTCACCCTTAACCTGGATTTCTGCGTCGTCGTCTTCCCAGACGCGGCGGCCTATATGGCTAACGGGGTGGTGTACACCTTGAGGGACGTAGTCTTTGTCTGCGTGATGGTAGCTGCCGCTGTGTACATGTTGCTGGTGCTCTACTGGCACCAAAAGCAGGTGGAGGGGCTGAGGGGAGCAGGGAGGGCGTCGGCAGGGGCCTCCAAGGCTGTGCTGCTGCTGCTGTGCACCTATGTGACGCTCTTCGGCCTGGAGAACACCCTGTGGGCCTACTCGCTCACCGTCACCCGCGTCCCAGCCGCCCTTTCGGACGCGCGCGTCTTCTTCGCCTCCTGTTACGCCGCCCTCAGCCCTGTGCTCATCATCGCCACCAACAGGAGGCTGGCTGAAGGCTTCAGGGGATGCTTCCAAAGCAAGGGGGCTGCCAAAGGCCCCTCCACAGAGACAGAGTCCAGCACCACTCATGTGACAGGAGCATAGTCTGTCCCTAAAGCTATTCTGTGGGGGTGGGGAATTCTGTAGAAATTGTTCGGATGTAGAGCTACCTGTGTCAATGTATCAGATATATCTATCTATTAATCGACGTTTAATTGTTTGTGGGGAAAAAAAATTCAATAAACCAGTAATCTCTGACAAATCGTCCTGACCCTTCCGAATCATGTAAGCCTCTCGATTGTTTTTCATAAGACTTAGACACTGCATGCAAATATTAATTTCGAACACCTACAGAAAAAAATGTACGAGAGAATAACAGAGTACATGCGTAAATAAGCAATGCATTATGAAACACAATCGTTGAAAACTGTTTTGCACGCGAGTGACGCTTTCCTCCAATTAAATGCCTATCAGGACAGCTTATCTAGCTGCTCTCAAGTTGGAGAGAACATAAATAAACAAAGTGTACAACATCAAGTTTGGGCTTGTAGATTAATTGGACCTGAAATAATTATCCTCTGTGTTTTTTTACCCAGGAGCTGAACGCTTTAATTAGCCACTTGTGTATTTTGCTGCTACTCAGGCAGTGCCTGACTTCAGACTACAGTAAACAGTAGCGGTAGGTTGCGTTGGCTCCCCCTGACCAGATTTCCTCATCAAATCCGCACAGATCCTACCCCATCCTCTGGCCATCATCTCATCCCATGTGCCGATGCGGATGCTAGGCGTCCAAGCTCGGCGGTGCCAACGCAATGACAATTCTGGGGTATTTTGTATTTCTTTCTCCTAGATCTGTGGCATGTTTGAATTTTTTTTTTATTCCCAGTTAGACAACAGACGTATTTATGACAAGTGTCGCTCAGCCAATGGACTACGCAGAAACACACACACACACACACACACACACACACACAAGCCAGTGTACAAGTTTTAACACAAGCCACAGTTTTAGAAATTGCTGAAGGCTTATGTTGCACAGCGGAGAGAACACAGTGAAACTACAGAAAACGTTACATGACAGTGATGTACAGAGATGATCAGCACCTCACTCTCCCGATGTCTGTTTGTAACACCCTTTAATTGATCGCAATTGGTTGTGAATCACTAATGATTGTGCCTGGCATTTTGTGCATGCTCACCCAACATATCTTGCAACAAACCCTTTTAGTCCTATCTTTATTAACAAATGGCTCTGTATTGACGGTAATGATGCAGTAACAGTGGTGGTAGTTAGGATATCACAGACTTTTCCTGTCTCCCATTAACAAACTCCCACATTATTACTGGTAATGGAGCAGTAAGTGGTCCCAGTGCTATTATCACAGATTTCCCATGAGCCTCTATGAACCTGATCCACACATTCCACGGGCCTCATTAAACAGTCCCCAGAAGAAGCCCTTCTTTTTACCTTTTAATCAAGTTATTGCACGCAGTGGGGTTACACCATGGTTCGCTGTGGGGGGGGCTCCTTTCAGCTCCCAGGACGCAGGACAGAATGGGGGCCCAGCTGTGTGGAGCCTGATCCCCCCCCACGTTTGTGTTGGGAGTCCGTTAGCTCTCTCTGGTGACCTCATATAAACAGCATTGTATGATATTATGGTAGTAACTGCACTGTAGAGACTGGGCAGCCCTGCCCTGCTGTGTCCCACATGTGCCCAGTAGTCTGCTGGCTGACCGTGCCGGTTACCAGAATCCATGCTGAATCAACAGAGTGCAAAAACCACCAAAGGCAAACACTCACAACCAAAAACATAATGGTACCAGATAGGTTCAATTCTAAAGTTAATGATAACGATTAATATCCTTCCTAAAAACATATTAACAGAATGCCTGGGGCTGTCAGTGAGAATAAACTCAAAACTTCGTAACTAATAGCATTTTATAAGATACGTGTGATTGTGCACATGGGAGCAGCGAATGGAGGCCGACGGGATGGGAAACACACGCGGGAATCGAGCGGCACTCGTGTGGAGATGCATGCGGGTCAAACCCCACAGCATACCGTCCCATGGGGCTCATCTAACAGTCATGTTTCAGCACTAGGAGTCCAGCATTCTACAATCTGTGAGCATTTACGGATCCCCTTTGGTGGGAAAGTGCCTGTCGCGACGGACGGCGTGCGCTGGCAGGAGGACCTGCGCACCACCGTAACTGGGCAGGGGGGGGCAAGGTGAATGGGGTCACAGGTAGGCTGACAGGCATGAGAGAGGCAAACCGGAGAGGGGGGAGTGGCCAACGGAGGCGCAAAACACGACAGTGTCTCCCAGTGCTCCCAATTTAAACCAACGACTGTTTTAGGCCTGGTAATTACCCAAGGTGCTGCACACATCCCCCTGGGAGACGGTGGAGGGGTGGGGCAGGAGTCAGCTGCACTCCCAAAATAACTTTAAATGACTTCCCTAATAGCGTAGTAAGTGTAACGGTGCAGAAAGAATAACAAAATTGCTCTGGGGGGGAGAGGCAGGCCTATGACTATCCGCTCTGCGGTGACATGCCGTTTACGCGTGCTGGGTGGCAACGTGCGCAGAGGCTGCCATCTCATTGGTGTCGCACTTAATCATGTGTTTCTAAAGCTAGTCCGGGGAGTAATTATCTCTCTAATTAATTAATGACGCCCCGTCGATGGAACTGTTAACAAAAAATGAAAAAACAAACAAGCAAGCAAAAACCATCATAAGGGGACAATGCATATTGCTATAATTACTTATTATAATTACTAATCCTGTAGGGTTGATGGCAGAATTGGAGCAGAGTATAACATTTATTAATAATTTATGGTGGAAAATTCTGGAAGAGAAATTGCAGAATACAAGGTGTGGATTTAACAGTTTAATCTGCCATAGGTAATGGGCATGAGTGTGTTTGTGCATGTCTGTGTATGTGTGTATACTACAAAAATAGGCTACATTTTCTCTACTGACTCCTCTGTGTGTCTACACACTCGTAAATCCTACATTTGATATAGAATTCCCTGCTTTTTCTTGATGTTGTGAGGCTGTGATTATCACCACAGTGGTCCTTGTACTGTATCTTCTGTGCCCACGTGGACGTGTGAAGGTCACCAGACGAGATGTTATCTTCCATGCATGCCCAGTGGTTTATATTACCTGCTGGTTCTGGTACTGTGCTGTGGGGAATGTTTTTATATATATATATATATATATATATATATATATATATACACATGACAAAAGCTGCCCCCCACCTTTTGCTCATTTGTGTTTACACCAGTAATCTCCCTTGTTTTCCTTCAAGTCCTGGCGTGAACAAATCTTGTCCGTTCCCAAAGGGGCAAGCAAAGCTATAAATTTTGGGATGTTGGCCAAGGTCCGGAATTGCGGCTCTCCCGGCTTCAGTGAAGGAGATGCCCTGATGTTGTTCCCCCAGTAGCGGGCAGAGGTAAGGGCACTTTTTATGAGCTACCAAGTCTCAGTTGTCTGTCCAGGCGTAAATCCACCTTCTTGCAGTATCCCCGTATGCATCCGTGATACCTACACCTTGCTGACTAATCGTGATTGTCTTTGACGTGGCAGGATCCAGGACTCGGGCCATGGACCTGTGTCTGACCATCAAGGGGGTGTCCTTCCTTCTTCAGGCAGGGCTGGGCATCTTGGGTAACCTCGTCGTGCTGCTGGCATTCATCCACATCGCGCTTGCCGAAGGCCGCCTGCAGCCGGTGGACCTGATAATGGGTCACCTGGCCTTTGCCAACTTGATGCTCCTGCTCACTCGCTGCGTCCCCCAGACCATGACCATCTTCGGGCTGCATGACCTGCTGGACGACCCTGGCTGCAAGGTGGTGATTTACATCTACCGCGTCACGCGCGCCCTGTCCGTGTGCGTCACCTGCATGCTGAGCTCCTTCCAGGTCGCCACCATCGCCCCCGCCAGCCCACGCTGGTCCGCCCTCAAGACCCGGCTGCCCCGGCTCATCCTGCCTGTCTCGGCGGGGCTGTGGCTCCTTAACATGATCGTGTGCGCCGCGGCGCCCCTGTTCTCCGTCGCCCCGCGCAACGGCACCGTGCCGCCCTTCACGCTCAACCTGGGCTTCTGCCACGTCAACTTCCACGACAACCTGTCGTACGTGGTCAACGGCGTGGCCATCTCCGTCCGTGACTTCCTCTTCGTGGGCCTCATGCTCTGGTCCAGCAGCTACATCCTCCTCATCCTACACCGCCACAGTCGGCAGGTGCGGACCGTCCGTAGCTCCCGCCGGCGCGCTGAAGGAGACACGGCGGAAACACGGGCGGCCAAGACCGTGGTATCCCTGGTCACGCTCTACGCCATCTTCTTCGGCATCGACAACGTGATCTGGCTCTACATGCTGAGTGTGTCGCAGGTGCCCGCTGTCATCGCCGACATGAGGGTCTTCTTCTCCTCCTGCTACGCCTCCTTCAGCCCCCTCCTCATCATCAACTCCACCAAGAAGGTCAAAGCCAGGCTGGTATGCACCGCGGCCCAAGAGGATCAGTCGTCAGAGGCCTCCGGCAACAAGAACGCAACCTGACTGCCGCACAGAACTACTCTTAGTTGGAGACCTTTTCTCAACCCTTCTAACGTATGTAAAACTTCATCCATTGACGGGGACCCATTAGGAGATGGATTCTGGGAGCGCTTCTGCTTTCACAACCCAGCGAAATATGTTCAATCTATCCATCTTCCAATTGCTCACCAGTACAGGCTGACACTGAGTAAGAGAAAGGGAGGAAACACTGTACTGAAATGCCATTCATAAATATGAAATACATGTACAAAGCATTCATAAATACATCCCTATATACATTTCTACACAAAATATTTAATGCTGTTTTATAATAATATACAAAAATAGCTTGCAGGATATGTGTGTATGTGTGTATATATACACATATATACATATATAATACATAGACATACATACATATAATATATAATGAATTAAACTAAGGATGTCTATTCCTTCAAAGGATTTGTGCTTATGATAATTACAGTTCAATGTGTGAATTTTATTTGTGGTCTATGGTGCATATCTGAGAGTGAATGTGGCTGTTACTAATTAGTACACTGAGATGACGATAGTAAATACTTCTGAGTATGGTTTACAGGCAGCTCCTGTAACGTGCGGCTGACGTGGATGCATGGCTGGCTCAGGGGCTGGGGACCATTAAAATTGAGGAACCGCCTGAAAATATCACAGTGTTTTAATTTTTTTTCTCCTAACAGGATAATTTGTCAATACACTTTACTGCTGAGTGTTGGTTTTAATGGGATGCGACCATGTTAACCTAACAAATAACAAATCTGGCAGTTCTGCACACATGCAACCTACTTCATCGTCAACTGAATCCATTTTTGGACTAAGGGAGCATTTTTTATTTGAAAGGAGAGTGTTTTTTTGTATTTCAGAAAGATTTGGTGTCTCGAATCTTTTTAGTGGATGGGTAGGTTAAGCACATTACATTTCCCGTGTTAATGGTGACTTAGACCTACCACTTGTCAAATTAGGGAAAATAAATTCTTTTCTCTAGTGCTTTTGGGTAAAGTTGAATTTTGTTATAGCATTGCGTGAATACCTGCCTTGCGCCCGTAGTCTCCTGAATAGGCTCCGGTCCCCCCCTACCTGAATAGGATAAGCGGTTGCAGAAATGGGATGGATGGATTTCATGAATACTGTATGCCATCTAGTGGCCATAAAGTACCTAACAGTCTCCAAAAGGACCCGACGGTCAAAAGGGTGATGCGTCGGCAGGTTAGAATTACAAGGAATGTGGGGTGAGGATTAAAACAGCAACGTGCGCATTTAGTAAAGGACGGTTCCCAAAATAACTCATCGCACATTTAATTCACTCCATACCTACTGGAAGACCTTACTGGTTCATAAGCATGTTGCAAAAGCATTATGTAAAGGTTACCAGAAGGCAGACACTCAGGTTTTGACTTGTCTTTCAGTAACAGGGATGGAGAACACACTTCACAATACATTATTGTAAAATCGGATCGTGATGCTCACAGAATGATTCAGCTACAGGGTGCAGCTTTAACTGCAGGGCCCAGGACAAGAATATGCTATGTGATCTTGATAAATGTTTTGTGAATAGAGTGTATTAGCTGGCAGTGGGAATCACACCTGCCTCACAGTTACGGTTTCTCAGGCTCCACTTTGGTCCAAATCTTCAGTGCATGGATGCAGGACTGTGAATCAAAGGTTGCCTCTCCGCCCACTGGGAACAGCTGCAGCTTCCCCGGATGATGTAGGAGGCATGGGCAACCACATGCCACACACACTGCTGTGACATATTGTTAAGGGTCACACACACACAAAATACAGCATAAAGGAGACCAAGTATTAAAAAAAGTTTTCTAAAAATTCTAGCTTTTATTTTACACATGCCTGTCCTGTCTCCTGGGATTCTCTATCATACACGCCAAACATATTTTAACCTTGAGTGTCTCCTACATGGTTTATTTACAATGATATTATGCATGACCACAAATGAATTTGGTACGACCTAGTGTTACAGTTGGTAACTTCAGTCATTTCTAGAATGCTTATAATGTTTCTAGGTCTCATATTATAGGCCTTGAGGCACCCTTTTTGGGAAGGCGCTATATTTATATCTAACCTGAACAGCAGTGGCGGAACCCCAGTCGCCATGACAACATCGTCAGCAGCTTCTCAGTACAGATTAAACGGCAAGACAGCATTTATGATGCATTATTTTTTATTATTTTGAGCGATATACAACTATAAGTAATGCTCAGCATTTTAACGAAATGACACCAAGACCCCTTCCTAGGGAGCAAGACCTCTGAGGGGGCGCCGCTTGCCTGGAAATTTCACTTTGGCTCAAAGTGATGTTCGGCCAATGCGCCACATTGGCTATAACCGGCGCTGTCCATCCGCAATGGATTTCCTAATAATACGGGTGAGAAGGAAAGTCCATGGAATCGATTTAAACTGCCGCTATTTATATATGGACCTGCACAGGAGCCAGTGAGCGAAGTAGCAAGGGTCGGACTCCCATAAAACCCAGGTCAGCAATCAAGCTCAATCAAACTTTACTGTTCCCAGAGGGCAACTGGTTTTGCAGCAAGGGAACATATTATTATTATTATTATTATTATTATTATTATTATTATTATTATTATTATCATCACCAGAGGCACCATAATGGGGGAAGTTAGGACAATATAGTATAATATAATATGCTTGCATGGGGCCAGAAATCTGTAGCAATGCCCCAATAATAATAATAATAATAATAATAATAATAATAATAATAATAATAATAATAATAATGCAGAAAGGACAAAGGGCACTGAAAACAGCATGAGAAGTAATAGTGTTGTGCAGTGATCTCATAGCAGTTCTCATTAAAAACAAACATTGCAATGATTACAAAAAAATCATATACCATATACCAATAAGACTATTCATGTAATGGTAAAAGCCCCTAGTACAAATAATGTTCTAAAATAACATCAAAATAATCCGCCAAATTACGGCTGGAAATGTTAACATTAAATTTATACTGACCAAAGTGATACAGCCATGGCGGAGTCGGTATTAATAATCACATTACATTAATGTTACAGAGGCGCAGGAAAGCAAGAGCGGACGGGGGAGGCGGGTCTCACTAACCCGGAACAAGGAAGTACGCTGGATCCCGTGGGTCGGTGCGGATTCTGCTAAACCGGTTCACCGAGGGACGCTCCCTTTGCAGCCTCCCGGGGCGAACCGACACCGGGAATAACCCCGCGACCGCTCATGGTTACCTAGTAGAGCGAACGAGCCTGCGAACTGGGTAGTTTTTACTGATTCGCACGGTTCTGTTGGTTTATTCAGCTGTGCGGATGCGCTGCAGGTGATTCCCGCACCCAGTCCAGCACTACGGAAACGGAAAGCTCGAGTGTTTCGGATTAAATGCGACCGAATTAAAGAGGGTGCTGGGGTAATTTGATCAGACGCAAACAAGCGAAAGTGTTGGCATGCTGCCTGCTGTTCTGAACTGTTACAGATATGACTTGATCTTTGATGTGGAAACTGAGTGCGAAAAGACCTGCACGTTTCACTGGATCAGATTAGTTTTGATGGTTGAACAGATCACTAGAAGGTAAGTTTCTCGTCCTTTGTTCAAAAAGTGTGAAGAGTTTGCAGGCCCGGGAATTGTTCCTGAAAGTGAGAAGTAACTCTAATCACTGTTTTCACGCACATCAAATAAATTTCGCAGGTGCCATTGCAAATTACGTACTGCATATTAAAGTATAATTTTTTGTAAAAATTTGCGGACGCAGATACACTGGGATTCATAAAATATCTAGGAATCGTATCTGCGTTTGTTTAAAGCTTAACGCAAAATCAGACGCTGCAGTTTACGTTCATTTGTAACATCGTGTTTTTTTTTTTTTTTGCATAATTTCCCGTTGATGATTGTAATCTGCTGCTTTGCCTTGCGGTAACTACATTCTCTTGCTGTGACAGTCTGCACCATTCTGGCGTCTGCAATGAAATGACTTGACACCAGAGGTCCAAGCAGCATCAAAAAGCAAGGATGGCAGGGATAGCCTGGTACCAAGAGAAGGTCAGACTTGGTGGGCCACACTAATGACGTTAAAGGTTTTGTAGTTTACTTTAACCAGGGAGGGGCAGGCACAGAATGGCTTTCAAAGTGTTTTTTTCCCCCAATGGCTGTTTGCATACAGATTGGAGCCTATGACCAGCAGGTCTGGGAAAAATCACTGGACCAAACAGAGCTAAAGGTGAGATTCTTGTTTTGTGGACACAAGCACTTGTGCAGCCTTTAACTGTTATGTTTCGCCAAAATTCAACGACTAAGATGTCATTAAACTTTGGTTTGCAGGGTTTCGGCAACAAGCCAAAGAGGTCGGGCCATATCAAGGCTGACCTTATTGATGTTGACTTAATAAGAGGTGAGGTCCGGACTAGGCGTGAAACAATGGTTTAGAACTGAAACAAAACAAAGTGGCGCAGTATTAGGAAATCACCACAGGGTGGTTGGTGAAGTACTCTGTTTGCCTTGTGGGTGCTTTGGGCTTGCTAGAAGATTATATTTGAGCTCATGGGTAACTGGGACCCTCTTTCAGGCTCAACCTTCAGCAAAGCCAAGCCTCAAAGTCCCTGGACAGCACTGACACGGAAGGGTCTTGTAAGGGTCCTACTCTTCCCACTTTTCTTCCAATGGTGGACACAAGTCACCTCACGGGGTATCTCCACATGGCTGCTGTTGCTGTACTTCTTGCAAGGTTGGTAATCGATTTTGTGCTGGGCCTCTCCGGGGGGGGGGGGGGGGGGGCGGGGGGGCGGGGGGGGGGGGGGGGGGGGGGGGGGGGGGGGGGGGG
>JABFEA020000130.1:20639493-20650900 GCA_019775915.2 Cyphomyrus plagiostoma | reverse complement strand
CTTTTTAAGATCAATAAAAACTCCAACTGTGTAATTTTTATGCTCCAATTCTGTAATAATGTCCTCTGTGATTTTCACATGTGGGATAATTGCCAGCAGTTTGTTGCGTCACTGTTGCGCTTTGGGCTATGAATGAGGCAGTGACACTTTGGATGTTTTCATGCACTTGGGTAGTGTGGTGGGGCCTGTTTCAACCAACTGTGATGCTGGACAGCTTGTGCTTTTGGTTTGTGACAGTCTCTGGGCCTCAGGTGTCTGTATGTTTGTGTGTGTGAATCACATCCCCCACCTAAACAGCTATGTTTGACTATCACAGTACTTACATGCAGGACAAGTGCTTGCTTTCTGTCGGTCCTACTTGTACTCATTACCCATATGTATAGCTTTGTATAGTGAAGTCATCTTGAATGAAACGCTTCCTGGAAGGTCCTACAGAAGGACTCATTTCTGCTCTTGAAACTGCGATTCCGCCACCGCAGCTCAGCTATCCAAGTGCAGGGGTGTCCACTTGTGTGGAGACAGCTTGACATGCCCCCCGTCGACAGACACATTCTGCCATCTAGATCTTAACAAGCTCTTATGTCAAGCCAAAGTGTTTTTGTTACCTTTAGCTTAGTTATTTACTTGATATTTTATACAGGTATAAAAATAAATTGCAACAGTTTTGGCCCAGTAACATGTATTGGAATTATTTGGTATTAATACACTATCCCAGTACCAACAGGGGAGATCAGCTAGAGGAGACTATTTAACATGCAGGCTTATCCGTTTTGAACTCTGTAATCCCAACTAAGGCATGCCAGGAATTATCAGGACCATTTCATCATATGTGCACTGCTTTTCCATTGACGGCACGTCTGTGTACACTGTATCTACCCAGCATGGGCCTCCTACATGACGAACTCCCCCACTGTCATCGTGATGATTGGCCTGCCGGCAAGGGGGAAAACGTACATGGCCAAGAAGCTAACACGCTACCTCAACTGGATAGGTGTGCCCACCAAGGGTGAGTGAGCTTGGACGTGAGCTAATCCAAAGAGTAGAAGCCGACAGGTCAATATGACAGAACCTAACAAAATGGGTATCAACCAGGCCAGTCGGTCGCAGAAGCTACCAGGTTTACTTTCCTGGTCACGCGTACCTGTTATACCTGATTAGGACAAATAGTATGCTAGTTTATCTCAGGTAGTCAGCTGTCCCTACCTTGGGTATCAATCAAATCAACACGTTCTGGTTTAATCGATATATATATATTTGAATAAGGTATCATACATGCAGGAAGTGACATAATTGACTGGGAAGTTGTACTGTTGGGTATTGACTTTGATGTTGCCTTCCCACAGTGTTTAACCTGGGTGTGTACCGGCGGGAAGCGGTGAAATCCTACAAGTCCTACGATTTCTTCAGACATGACAACGAGGAAGCCATGAAAATCAGGAAGTATGTTGAAAGAAGTTTGCTTCCGGCCTCTGCTGAGTGCTTGGTGATTAGTTTTGAAATTGAACATCCAGTTTGTCAGGCTTACACAAGTTTACCCTCCATACACTATGTCCCAATGCAGCGGAACTACACCAGATGGGGCTCTGAAGAGTGACCACTTTCTTTTAGTTACAATTATTGTTTAATAAGATTTAACATGATTCCGACAGTTGGATCCAAGATGGCAGCACCTAAAAGTAACACCTCACCAGTTCGTTTCTCTGGATGTTCGTTACAGTGTACTAGGCACCTTTGCATCTTGATTTTTCATCATTAGTCATTAGTTCCACAGTCAATAGTAGGGCTCACAAGTTTCATCAAAAGTTTGGAGTGAGATTACATAAATTAGCAGCGGAGCGTGTGACTTGAGAGCCCTGCTTATTGCACGCATTCCATCTTGCTCTTCCACTTCCAGCTTGTCTGCACTCTGTATCTGTGTGCATCCATATAGCAACATGCTTGTAGCAGGATCAAGTGTAACTTATTTTGGAATTTACTCAGAAACAACAGATGCTATTTGCTGATTGGCTGGTAGGTGGATAATAACTCTGTATAACGCGGGACAGCTATGAAATCTGCTGGAGACTCCATATGCCTGTGCCTCATCCATTTATTCTTTATAATG
Source organism: Cyphomyrus plagiostoma (assembly GCA_019775915.2). NCBI lineage: Eukaryota > Metazoa > Chordata > Actinopteri > Osteoglossiformes > Mormyridae > Cyphomyrus > Cyphomyrus plagiostoma. The sequence goes on along the minus strand of JABFEA020000130.1, from coordinate 20,648,796 downwards.
GGACACCTTGGTGGGTGTTATCCCTTACTTTTCAGCATGAGAAATACAAGGTGTGGCGTGTGAGCGTGTGAACTGGTTGAAATGCATGTGTTTTACAGTCAATGCGTGAGACTTCAGAACCCAGGTCCATAGATACTGAGGCAGGAAACATTTTATATTGTTCTCCGTTATAGACAGCATTATGCAAAAATGACGATTCTGACACCCTTTCATGGAAATTTGTCCTTTTCACACACAAAGAAACAGTCTTTGAAGGCGAATAGTGGCTGAACCGGTTAGAGAGATCTGGGCTGGCCCTGCACCTCAGACAAGGTTATTGCGACGAGCTAATGCCAGAAATAAAAACTAATTAAGGCAGAGCTGGCTAATTTCATCGCAATTTTCCAGCCTTTCGCTGTCAAGATAGGAAATATCGATTCTGTGATGTATATAACCGAAAACTGGGGCAACTAGTGATATCTGATTAAGCATTTTTAATCAGTTACAGTTGTGTGGTTTCTGCAGTCCCCTCATAGCTAAATACACAGCAGTCTAAAACCACCCAGCCCACCAGCTTTGTCAGTTTCTCTAATACAGAGGTGAAGATGTGATTCTTTTATTTAATTCTTATGTGCAAGTAGCCACTCTGGTAGCCAAACTGATTTAGGTCTATGTAAAATTAAAATAGTTATACATTGTGTATATACACAATGTACATCTATGCGGAGGACTTCATTGATACTTGGGCTACAGTGGGAAGCAGACGTCACAACTTTCTGAAGTATATTACAATGTTTTGGTACTGAAAACATTTATTCCCCACAGACAATGTGCCCTTGTTGCTCTACAAGACGTCAAGTCCTACCTGAATGAGGAAGGAGGTCAGATTGCTGTAAGACATTGTTTCCTTATGCCTTGAACCCTACCAGAAGTTAAGACCTTGACGTTGCACGCTGCTGCAGAGGGCAGGCATGTTTAGCTGTGTGACCAATGGCCATAGCCATGTTAGGAGCATCATCTCCGCTTAACACTCTGTGTCATGTGACTGAGGTAAGCTCCACATAGAATTCTTAGAAAATGAAACTTCAGGGATCCAAAATATCTTCTTGTCAGCGCCTCACACCGCATTTATGTATGGTATTGGCTTACTCTGTGTCATTCAGCCATGTTTGTTTTCACGGGCAGCATCGCAATTCTCGGCAAACTTTAAGTTTGTCAGAGTCACCTTTACATTTATTGCATTTGGCAGTAAATGTAAAGGTGGCTCTAAAGTCTTTGTTCACCTTCCCTGTGAACTTTTCTTTATTTTCAGGTGTTTGATGCTACAAACACAACAAGGGAGAGGAGAGACCTGATTCTTGCCTTCACTAAGGAAAACGGCTACAAAGTATGTGCTACACTCTACTACTCTACTACTATGCAATTACTATGTAGATATTCTGAAGGTCATGGACCTCGTTTTCCGAACAAAGAGCGAAGTCATACTCATTCATTCTCATGGGAAGAATCCCTATTTTGATAAATATGGATATTGCTGTTATGAAGGATGCTGTAACAGTTGTTTCCTTCAACAGGTGTTCTTTGTAGAGTCAGTATGTGATGACCCAGAAGTCATTGCTGCCAATATCCTGGTACGTTCTGACCAATGTATTGCGGCGTCAGATGACAGTGTTGTGAGCGGTATTTATTTAGCCTTGTCCACGTAATGTTTGTTGTCGTTCTTCTATTATTTGGGTCATGATTGGACTCTCTTCTTAGGAGGTAAAGGTGTCCAGTCCCGACTACCCAGAAAGACACCGAGAACGTGTCATGGATGACTTCCTTAAGAGAATTGAGTGCTATAAAGTTACATACCAACCACTGGATCCTGATGAGTATGACAGGTGGAAATCACAATTCACTCACTCCCTGTTGTTTTGTCAGAATTTTGCTTAAACACTCTTAAAACCCTGATTACAGCACAGATACTGTCATTAACATCCAGCTATTCATCCATTTATCTTTTACTATACTACTTATCCAGTACTAGGTACTCTGGGATAATCCTAGAGTCCAAAAACATAAAGTGAGGCATAATGGTATCTGTAAACTGCCCATTGTGTGTGTGTGGGTTCTGTATCTAATACATTGTGGGGACCACATGTCCCCCACAATCTGATAAAAACCTGTTACTTTGACCTTGTGGGGACATTGTTTCAGTCCCCACAAGGGGAAACTCATTTTTAAATAAATCTGTGACTGCAATTAAAAAACTAATAGTGCTCTAAGTCTTGTATTTTATTTGGTTATTTATGGTTAAGGTTAAGGCTGAGTGGGGGTTAAGGTTGTCATAGTTTGGATTAGGGTTATGTCCATAGAAATGAATGGACGGTCCCCACAAACATATGAGTACAGGCCTGTGTGTGTGTGTGTGTGGGTGGGTGGAGGCTGTGTGCCCTGTGATAGATTGGCATCCCATCCCTTTTTACTTCTGTGTACTTACCGTGATCTCCCACGTTACCGTTTTTCTTTTGGCACGTCTGTCACTAGGGACACCTCCTTCATCAAGGTGATGAACGTGGGCCGCCGTTTCCTGGTCAACCGGGTGCAGGACTACATCCAGAGCCGGATCGTCTACTACCTGATGAACATACATGTGCACTCTCACACCATCTACCTGTGTCGGCATGGCGAGAGCGAGCACAACATGCAGGGGCGCATCGGCGGGGACTCCGAGTTGTCCCTGCGTGGGAAGCAGGTGCAACCCTTATATTATATATCACCTTGAGCGATACTTAAGTTACAATTGCGCAATCACACAGTGGCTATTTAAGAAAACAGGTGTGTTATGGGAAAATGCGGTCACTATCATTGCAGTCGAGTTTCCGAGGTTTTACTGCAGGCATGGTTTAATGAGATTTTTACTTGTTTGCACAAGTGCAACTAGTGGTAAAAAATATAAGAAAATAAGAGCTTAAGTCAAGCGAAGTGATGCTAAGATTATACAGTTCTTTGGTAGGACCCCACTTTGAATATTGTGTGCAGGTTTGGTCACCATACCTTAAAAAGGACATTGCCGCCTTTAAAGGGATTCAATCGTAGGACTACAAGAAAGATTCCTGGCCTTAGAGGAATGTCTATGACGAGAGATTAGCTGAGCTGAATCTGTTCAGCCTCGAGCAAAGGAGACTAAGGGAGGGGGGGGGGCATGATCCAGGAATATAAGATTCTGAAAGGTCTGGATGCTGATCAACCAAATAGTTACTTCAATATTAGTTCAAATTTCCATAGGTGGAAATTAGCAGGAGAGCATTTTAAACTGGATTTGAGAAGCACTTCTTTACACAGCGTGTGGTTAGAGTATGGAATAGCCTTCCTGTTAGTGTAGTGGAAGCTAAAACCCTGGGGTCTTTTAAATCTGAGCTAGATAAGATTTTAATAACTCTGAGCTATTAAGTTCTCCCCAAACGAGCTTGATGAGGCGAATGGCCCCCTCTCGTTTGTAGATTTCTTTACATTTTTACATTTCTTCTTCTGTTCTTATGTTAACAACAGTAACTAACAACGAACAAATTACCTAAATAACACCACTGCAGACAACATGTAAATGTAGGCCGGGGCTGAATCGAGAAATAAAATGTCTTTATAGCAGGTGAAGTCATTTTACTGCATAATTTGAATTTATTTATTTGCATTTATTGCGGATAATTGCCTGCTTTTAGGAACTATCCCAGGATGATGTTCACTGAATGAATTGTATAAAAAAACTGAATTCATTGTTGACCGTGTTCATCTCTGAACAAAAAGAATGTGAACAAAAGCAATAATTTGTAATCTTTTACCTCCCACATTTGTCTATCCATTGTCCAGTTTGCACAAGCTCTCCGAGCATTTATTGAGGAGCATGGACTCTCAGGTTTGAAGGTGTGGACCAGTCAGCTGAGGAGGACCATACAGACGGCTGAGGAGCTGGGAGTCCCCTACGAGCAGTGGAAGATCCTCAATGAGATAGATGCTGTAAGTGCCACTTTGACCCATAAGTCCAGGCAGGATTTCCAGCAGAACCACACGACACAGTGGGGGGGGGGGGTGGCAGGGAGGATAGGAAGCTGTGTGAAGCTGGCCCCCCTACCTTTAATATCTCAAAAACTATAACAGATAGGAAACAAACGTAGCACTAACAAACCAGCCCAGTTTCACGTCCGAACTCCTTTGTAGGGGGGGATGGGTTACGTAATCATCTGGAAAAATTCATAGCTATTATCTTAAAAACAAAAGCGGCAATTTTTGCAGCACAAACATAGCACTAACCAAATACTATGGAATTTTTATTTGTGCCGATTGTAGGGGGGCCAGCTTCACACAGCTGGGATAGCTATGGGAATGGAAGATGACCAAGGGAGACACACAAACAAACAGATGTATGGTCTCGTAAAGGTGAATGTGTGTTCTGGACTGAGAAAGTAAACTGGATTGTGACACCATCACGTGTTGGTTTCTTAGGGTGTTTGCGAGGAGATGACCTACAAGATGATTGAGGACACCTTTCCAGAGGAGTTTGCCCTGCGGGACCAGGACAAATATCACTATCGCTACCCAGGAGGAGAGGTATTCCTGCTGACCACCTGAGCTCAGCGTCCCTGGGAAGGGGGAACTCTGGATGAGGTCATTGTGTTCCCCTTCACTCTAGTCCTACCAGGACCTGGTGCAGAGGTTGGAGCCAGTAATCATGGAACTGGAAAGGCAGGAGAAAGTGCTGGTCATCTGCCACCAGGCCGTGATGCGCTGCCTGCTAGCTTACTTTCTGGACAAAAGTGCCGGTAGGTACACAGGCACTGACAGTAATATAGCCTTTAAAAAGTACAGTTTTTAGATCACTCAGCTGGGTAGTGTAGGGCAGCAATTCAAGATAATTGCAAGGCTACAACTGCAGGCTTTTGATGGAAATTTCAGGTATACAGCCTCCTATTACTCAACCGGCATGAGACCACAGGATAGCAAGATAGGAGTGTAACTGTGTTTTTGTTCACGCAAATGTGTTTCTGTTACTGTTTTTGTTCATGTTGACATTATATAACTATATCAGCTGGGAGTTTGGCTTTTTGGCCTGGCTTTTTTTGATGTAACTATATTTCAGGCCCGGTACAGCCATGGTTTGAGGAGACCGTGGGAAAATGACTGTAATTTCCATTTACTGCGTTTCTCAGATGACCTGCCGTACTTGAAATGCCCCCTTCACTCAGTCCTCAAACTCACACCAGTGGCCTACGGTAAGACCTTCTCCAGCATCTGCCCAGTGAGCCGTCCAGTGAGCTGCCCAGTGCGTTCTGCGGGCCCCTGGCACTGCCCACCCCCACGTAGGCTGCAGTCAAGGGCACCAGCAAAACTTTTTCAGTGGGGTTGGCAAGGGATGGAAAGTGATTTTCCTGGGGTCACACAAACACCACAATAATAATGATAATGAAGAGTGATATGGGCCTTTTCATTGAAATGAATAGGCCCATCATAATAATAAAAAAGAACCACTGTCTCACTCCAAAGTGTTTGAATTGCTGATTAATCAAAACTATAGTTAATTCATTTAAAATGCAGCCAGAACAATTAGAATTAACTACATTTAAAGGTTTTACAAACCGTTTCATTCAGAAGTGCTGGGGTGCAAACGAGTCAACAGCACAATCTATGTGCTGCTTCTACAGACACCGCAGTTTTCGATCGTTCCGCTTCTGAAATAAAATCTCTGCAGCCGCCTTTGGAGGTGGGCAGTGGATTCCTGGCCACCCCTTGGTGGCACCCTTGGCTGTGATTCTGTTGTGCCTATTGTGTGCCTATTGTTGCTCCTGTTGCACTTAAGCTGTCTCTAATTCCTCTACCCGCAGGTTGCAAAGTGGAGATGTTTCACCTGAATGTAGAGGCGGTGAACACACACCGCGATCGCCCTTTTGTGAGTTATTCTTTGTTTGTTTTTATCTTTTTCTTTTCAGTTACAGGGTTATGAAACTCATTATGAACTTCAGTGCACCAAATAAACTGTAACAAAAATAGGGCCTTGAAAATTGTGTTAGGCTTGACTGGTCTTACAGTCCTTTGCTTGTGTTCTTCTTCTGGAACATTAACTTACACAATACTGATAAAAATGAGTCACTTTGGAGTTTCGCCATTTTATCTTTTTTCAATTGACAGCGTTTGTTTGCAAATAATAATAATAATAATAATAATAATAATAATAATAATTTCTGTTGTTATTATTATTACATATTGGCTCTATGATTGATGTTGTCGCCTCATATCTGGAGTCATGGCTCTGAATCCAGCTCTGTGGGTATAGCGTTTGCATGTCCTCTCAGCAATAGCGTGGGTTTTCTGTCAATAGTGTGTTTCCTTCCTGGAATTCAGACTTTCACACTTTCCAGGTGACTCTGAATTGCCTGCATTGTATGAGCGCACACGTCTGAATTCGCTGAAATGGACTGGTGTCCCGTCTGTGGTGTGTTCGGCCGTACGGCCTGTGATCAGGGTCAGCTGGGTCCTAATCAAGGAGTTACTTCATACACCTGGGTTCACGTGCTGCGTGTTACCTTCATAAATACAAGTTAAAGTCATCAAGCAACAGACTTACCAGTTTCCATTTCAAATTCTGAAAGAGTTGGACTTAATGTGAAAATTCTTGCTTTTGACCGTGTACATTCCTGTATGGCGCTTCGCTTACTCTGACTATGCTACTTTGCAAACCAAAGGCATGTAGATCTAGCCATGACTTTACGTTCCATGCTCTCTGTCGTCACTGTCGCACTTCTGCCAGGCCTCTGAAACACCTTTTACTGTCCTCCTGCAGTCTCTGCATCTCCCGTTTCTTTTTCGACAAACCAGTCCACGCGTTAGAATTGTCTAGCTAAGCGTAGCCTGTCTGCGTGTGTTCGTGTGGCTGCCTCGCCGCCGTGAGAGTGCGGAAGAAGTAGCCAAGGGCAGCTAGAGCTCGCTGTAGCTCTTCAGGGGTCCCCTCGCCATTAGATCCACTCTCACCTGCGCTGTGTTGTTTTTATCTCTCACCGTAACGTACGTGGTCTCTTCCCCCTCCCCGTCCAGAACAAAGTCCGGAAGGACCCTGCGCCCGTCCTGCTCCGCCGGAATAGTTACACACCCCTGTCCAGTCACGACCAGGTCAAGCGACCCCGGCTCTACAGTGCCGGAAACCGGCCCTGGCTGCCCCTTGCCCCCTCCCCGTCGACCCTGCAGTTCCCGGAGACACCAGAGGGGGCGATGCTGCTGCAGCAAAGTGAAGTTAGTGTCAGCAGTACTGCTGGTATTAAGGGCTCTCGCCTAAAATCACCCTAATCAGTCACCCACCCCCCAACCTTTCTTCTTTATCCCCCCCATTGTTGGGCACCCCTGCCCCCAGTTCTCCTCCTACACTTCTCTCAGTGATATCCCTGAGGATCTTCAGCTGGTCGATTCAGTGATTGCCGGTGGCGTGGAATGGTCTGGCATGAGCTGATGGTCTTGTGGTTCTGGTTCAGTTCCTGTTCTCTGGATGTCTTGTGTCCGCCCCGTACCTGCTTGTGTCTGGCATGTCCGCCGTCCTTGTGTTGAGAACCTGCCGCGCTAGACCTTGACCTCCAGTCCGACCCCATGCAGGCCCCCACAGTAAGCACAGGGATGAGAAGCTCCTACTTTTAATCTTTCTGCCTCAACCTTATGGCTGCATCGGGACGGTCGCCGTCCAGTTCTGCCAAACCCGTGTCGCCTGTCGGACAGAATAGGGAGCCTTTCAGAATGTTCAGATTTTTGTGCTCAGGGTTCATGTGCAGAGGGGATTGAACGGGATAACTTGGCTGAACTTCCAAAAACGTTATATGCCTTTTAAATGTTTGGACATCTGCATTATGCACATTTTGGGTGTTTTTATGATCAAATTGGGTGATACGTAATTATAACTTGGGGGTATAATATGTAATCTGATATTTAAATATGCTGTTTGTGTGTGGTGCATATCGTATATGAAAATGTGTGTTTGTGTGCTTGGCTGTGTGTCTCTTGTGTTTCAGCTTGTTCTTTCCATTTCTATCTGCCCCCCTCCTCCCCCCCCCCTTGCTCTCTATCTCTCGCTCTCTCTCTTTCCCCCTCACTCTCTCTCTCCCCCATCCTCTTTCTTTCACAGCCCTGGACGGCAAGCAGCTGTCAGTGAGTATTTTGCAGGATGTGCCTGCAGATATTTTCCTCACTGCAGGACCAAAGGGATCCTCCAACCAATAAGAGAACTGCCGTATTTTCTCTGATAAAATAAGATTTCGGTGTGCAGTGGTGGATCTGAGTATCTGAAGCCCATACTCGTGTAATATGTTCCTAGGAAAATTATTCTGGTAAAAATTAAAACCCACCTATTAAAGTATCACTTGAGTAAAAGAGTCAAAGTGAGTTACAGTATCTGTTATTAACAGTATTTAAGTATCAAATATATTTAGCTGGTATCAAATGCAGGCTTAAATAAAGTGGTGGTAAAGGTTAGTTAGGTACAATAACCTTCTGTATCAGTTTCCAAAAGAAACTAGATGGTGTGGCAGTACTTTTATGAGATCTTGTAATAGGCCTGCTGTCTCAAAATACTTATTTATTATTAATTACACGGTATCCATATAACAAATGGACTAATAGCTATGAAACTAAATGGCACAGACATGTCCATCGAAATGTACTTTAAGCAATAGACTATGGAGGACAATGCACACTGCTTAATTTTAAGATTATGTGTTTATGCATATTTATTAATACCTGTGCCCATTTACCAGCAAAGAATATTTATGTACACTCATACTCTTCTTCCAGCACAAACAGCAGGAGGTATTTTTGACAACTTGTTCGGGTTTATCAACTAATTCAAAAATTTGAATATTGGTCAGCAAATTATCAAATAATATATTTAACATATAAATCTGTCATGGCCTTCAAAGACTTACTTATCATTTTGTTATGGGTTTTTATTAACATTTTTATCTATAATAATAATAATAATAATCATCCATCCATCCATCCATCCATCCATTCATTTTCCAACCCGCCTATCCTATTGGGTCGCGGGGGGTCCGGAGCCTATCCCGGAAGCAACGGGCACGAGGCAGGGAACAACACTGGATGGGTTGTCCATCACAGGGCACGTTCACACACCAACCACCCACACATGCACACCTACGGGCAATTTAGAAACTCCAATTAGCCTCAGCATGTCTTTGGAGGGAAGCCGGAGTACCCGGAGAAAATCCCACGACGACACGGGGAGAACATGCAAACTCCACACACATGTAACCCAGGCGGAGACACGAACCCAGGTCCCAGAGGTGTGAGGCAACA
>JABFEA020000130.1:20625829-20639393 GCA_019775915.2 Cyphomyrus plagiostoma | reverse complement strand
ACGCCTCCCTCAACTTGGTCTTTGTAGATCAAGTTGCCCGCGAAGGGCAGCCACCTGTAGCAGCGCCCAGGGAGCTGCGGGTTAAGGGCCTTGCTCAAGGACCCACAGACGTGCTGAGGCTGGGTTCAAACCTGTGCCCTCATGATTACAGGCACACAGGCTTAGCCCACAGAGCCACACGCTGCCCCCTAATAATAATAATAATAATAATAATAATAATAATAATAATAATAATAATAATAATAATAATAATAATTATTATTTATTTTATTTTTTTTATAGTTCAGTTTTCCTTTTGATTTCTGGTGCTTGCCAGGCGGTCATTGTAAATAAGAAACTGGTTCTTAATGCTTCGCCTGGTAAAATAAAGGTTGAATGAATGAATGAATGAATGAATGAATGAATGAATGAAAAGCAAGCAACACCCATTGGTTTTCCAGATTTCTTTACATGCAGATTTTAATTAATGTTTGAATGTTACCTCACATTCTACATCTATCGCTTGCTTATAGTCACTGGAAGTAAAATGATGCAGTGTGACAATTCACAATATGTAAACATACATAATCTGAAATGGTTAAAACGCCTTACTGGACCTGTCTGTGTTATTTAGGTTTATGGTTGCCGGTCCATCAATTCTCAACTTCCAACTTTGAATTGACAGAGTACTGTTATGAGTAGTAATGCAGAAGAGTTGCAGGATCTCACAAAATCTCATTATTCTTCCCTTCCATTAATTTCTTCCCCTCCCATGTCCCCTGTGGCAGATTCACCTCAAACCCTCATGTACTCCCCATTGGGGCAATGCAGCGGTGTTTATACTGTACTCCTGCAGACAAAATTAGGTTGGCTATGCAAAATGTAATGAATAACAGCCATTGTCGATAGAAATATACTGAAGTTCAAAGCACAGAATTCCTTTTTAATTGTAAAGTAGAAAGTGAAACCTGCTAATATAGTGAATACTCGGTCAAGTACAAAGTTGTCAAAATAATACTTAACTACAGTAACAATGTAGTTACTCAAATACTGTGCAGCACTGTGATTATGTTATCGCTCAGTTTCATGGGTAAACACCTTCCGGCCTTTGCAGTCTCATTGTGATCATAACCTGAGAGAAGCACATGTTTCTCAAAGATGCCTCTATGTGCCTGTTTTCTCCATGGCAGAATTTTATCCCTCATTTTTTGGTGACTTTATTCTGTAGCCCTACTGATGACAGTGGATACATTCAGTTCAGAGTTATATAAAGTATTTTTGGCACTGTGAAGGCTTGTGAAAAGGATACCTGTGTGATATTTTTGTCTAGAAACTAAGTATAGAAGAAAAAAATAACTTTTGCCTTAAATCCCCTCTGAAGTAATTCTTGGGACCAGTTAATGAGACAGAATAAATGTTTTGAAACTGTTTATTTAAGCCAGTTACAAAAGCTGAAGGGTTGTACTGATACTTTTATTTTGTAATATTTTCTTCATTTCCAAAAGTTTCCCTAGTTAAAACCCACACATACATGCAATAAGGTTGTTCCATCCATCTCCCTCATTTTGTTTTGTCCTAAGGATGAATCTTAGATTTGGTTACAGAATTTGAATAAAATTTGAATAACCGTTGTGCTTGCAAGGTTTATGAAGCGGTTATGGAAGAGAGATGCATCACATTGTGAAAGCACAACGATCTATAAGCAAAAACCACAGCTTCCCAGGTGAAAAAGCATGCTGTCATTTCCCTTCACTGGTGTCACCTCTTTAGTAACAGCACAGGCTTCTTTTGATGGAGGAGAGGAGGACATAAGTCACGTGTGATGCTCACACCTGTTTTATTCCCTTCACAGGAATCGATCTGCGAGGGAATCGACTGTGACAGCCCAGAAGAAGCTAGTGACTGTGTCCGCTTTTGAGTAGTAAGGAGCTGCAGGGTTCTTCTCTCTGAAAGTCTCCCCACCCATTTTCCTCTTCTCTCTCCCAGGACCTGGAGCACTTTGGATCTGTCTGTTACATCTGTCTTCAGTTGCACTGCATGTCCACTTGTATGTATGTATGTATGTATGTATAAACTTCTGAGCACCAAAAATCTGAATAATTATGTGCATTGTTTATAAGCAATGCCTTTAAGTATAAATGTCTAATGTTCATTTAGTAAAATAAATACTTATGAGGTTCAAGAATGTTTAAATTCATTTTTAAATATCCATGTTTCCTAATTCACAGCGACTATGTACTATATAAGTGATATGGAAGATGGATTTATACGTATAGTTTATTATGTGAAAAAACATGTTGCATGACTTTTATGAACCTTATGAAACATACAGCTTTTTAAGTTGGCAAAATTACATTTTAAAAATATATATTTAATGAAAAGCTTAAAATGTAAAATAGATTTTAAAGAGGTGAATTAAATATTTGAAACTGTAAATGGCTCACAAGCAATTAAAGCAAACCTTGCTGGATAATTTATTTTTCTGTTACACAAATTTGGTACAAATGTACATAGTAATTTAGCTTTAAGGTTTGTGAATGAATTGGCATTTTGGCATCCTGTACCCCATGAATAAAGAAATTAAAATGAAAGATCACACAGATATTTTACTTGCACCACTGAATAAGTTACATGACGTTTAATGGTATTTAAGTATATTTAGTTAATACAGAAACTAAAATACTTTATGTATTGGTATGAAGACTGTTAGCTCTATTATGTATTCATACATGTGTATATACTTTAAGTAGGTTAAAGATGCAAAAGTAGTTTTAAACAATGCAGAAGTTGTTCTTAAGGACAGAGATGAATGGAGGCAGTTGGAATGCAAAAGAACCTTTAATGGAAGAGAGCACCACAATCAGAATAGTCCATCCACGTGTTAGGTAATTAACAGGGGAGTCCCCTTCATGGGGTACAGGATGCCTGTAGGATCACATCAGTTGTTTGCTCTGAATCTGTGCCTTAGGGGCAAAATTTCTGAAAGCCTTATCTATATTAGCTTTGAGACTGTACATATGTTTAAGAGTTTGATAGAGTGTTTATTCAGCCTGCCTGCGGGAGGAGACCTAAAAGGGGACTGCGTTACTAATCCTGAAGCTCCTTCACAGGGAAGGCCACTGCATTTCAGTGTACTGTAACGTGCTAATGAATGTATTCCAAAACCAGCTAACGCACAATGTACGGTTTCACAGTAGTGTGCTGCTTTTCAATCAGCAAAATGATGCCTTGTTCACAGTTGAGTAAATAATGCTGAATGAATCCCACTGGTCTTGTCTACTTATTTTGAAAACTTATCAACTGCCTTATCATCAAGAGAATCCAGGATGAAAGGATGAGAGACCATTATATTGTCTTTACTGTGGGTTTACTTTTTGCTGCTTCTGGAGTGTATTTGTATTTGGAATGTAGGGAATGTCATTTGTAAATTTTGTGCAAAACTCTGAGATTAATAAGAAGTAAATGTTTACATATTATGCAATACCATTTTCATTTGGTCATCAAGGCTAAGATTCATTTAACTAGATGTACTCTAGGTGTCCACACAGCCAATAATTTACTTATACGTACTAAAATATGGACAATGTCAAGACGTTTGTTTGGCGCTTACACACATTAAATGCATTTTTTCATAGTTTGCTCAAGAGATGTCACTGATGCTGAAGAATACGAAAGATCAATACTTATAACCACCATAACAAAAAATAGTACAAAAATAAGTTATTAAAGTTACTTGGGTATTTTACTGATTACTACACAGAATTTCTTTGCAATAATGTATTTCGCATTTTTTCTAGTTTAACTAGGAAACAGTTAAATCGTTGGATGCTTATACTTACGGAAATTATAGATACTATCAAATTGAATTTGATTACATTCGCCAAATTCCAGCTCCCCGGCTTGGTTACGATGATAACTGATGGAATTTTTCATTCTACTTATTCCACGTTAAGGTCAAATCCTTGTCCCTATGTCGCTTGAAACGTACCCAATCTCAGGAAAGTACCACAAAACTATTTACATTTACAAAACTTCCAGCATTTTTCTAATCAACTATTAGTAAAAAAAAAAAAAACCCACGTGTCTCTGCACGCGTCAGATGTCTGCGTACATACGTCAGTGTTATGTGTAAACGTCACCGTTCTATGCGTAGACGTATGCCGTGTGACGATTTACACAGGCGGTCCCCCTGTGAAGTGTTTATTGTCTGAATTACAAGCGTTTTGGTGAGTTAATGTGTGGAAAAATATTGACAGCTCTCTATGCAATGGGCTCTAATACGGAAAGATCGTTATGCATATATGTACTTCCCCTTCATGAGTCGGGTGTTTTGTTGCATTTTGTTGTGTTTTTTTTCTTTCTATGACGGGTCCCGTCAGTGTTTGTCTTGCTGTCTCTGTCGCTAGGCAGCCTCATAGTGTGACAGTTAGTTACCGCTCAGTCATGGTCAATACCTAACTATAAACCGTGTACGACCCTGTTTGCTTCATTATTTAAGTCTACAATTTGGAGAGGGGACCCAGCAAGATGCAGTTAATATATTGTTAGTTAAGCTAAGCTAAGCTAACAGCAAGGTTGTTTGAATGGTGTTGACAGGCCGTATGTAAAACCTTCTTTCATATCACACGTAAGATTGTTTATTTCATAACGTAAACGTAGCTACTAATTTTAATGATCACAGAGGTATTGAATGTCGATCCAGGTTGTTTAATTGAAAAGCCGGTTTATCGTTATCTTGTTTTTGAATCGGATGGTAATGGTATTCCCTGAATTCTAACTACGTGTAGCTTCCTTTATGCTGTTTACAACGCTTCAAAGACCAACTTTATGCTGTTTACAACGCTTTCATCGGCACGTTAGTTTTGACAACATGGATTGTATTTTCACAGAGTAAGGCGTTATAATCGTCTTCCATCCTGTTTTTCTCGTTGGGTTTTGTCGTTATACACATTTCCCGTATCCCTCCATTTGGTTACTTTGTTTCCCAAAGTAAATTCCCCGCCCATTCAACATTTTAAACGTCTAAATAAAATAATAACTCTAATTGACATAACTGCATTACTATAAAGTAACGAGCCACGTGTTTCTGAGGTAGGAAAAAATGTGTATTTTAATGCCTGTCAGTGGATCATGTATTTATGTAATTTATAAGGTAAATCAAGAGTGGCCGGTTTAGCTTATAATGCCAGGAAGTCTTAAGTCACGTGATCCTGTGGCTGCATTCCCGCAGAGCGGAGGGAGCTGAGGATGCTACGTCTGCGCTGCAAGGCCAAGAATGGCACACACCTGATGCAAGGTCTTACGCACCAGTCCTGCGTGCAGGAGCTGAAGGATAAGGTGGAGCAGCTGACAGGGATCCCATGCGATGTGCAGAAGATCATGGTGGGCTACCCACCCTCCAGCCTGGACCTCCGCAATGGCGATGCCCGTCTGAAGGACTATCCCATCAAGTCTGGTATATGTTTCACATGGCGCCTCCCTGTGGCCATGCTAGTCTCATGGCATTCATTTTCCCCATTAAGTTTCATTAGATCGGTATGTGAAAAGTTCCATATTAGTGATACTTAGCACAGTCCTCGTACCTGTTCCCCAGCCTGCATGTTGTTATTCTGGTTTAGCGCTTACATGCCCAATACGGGTAATCCAGGGTTTTGTAATCAGTGAACAAGAAGAATCAGGCATGTAAGAGATGGAATGAAGGAAAAAATGTGGAATGGCATTGGGTGGCTTTAGCGCTGAGTTGAGTCACTGTGCTGTACAGATATTTGTAACACTCTATAGAGGGGATACTTTTTTATTGCTTCGCGGAAGTTTTTAACAAAAAGTTTCAAAGTTAGTATTTTCAAATGCTTCTCAATAAATGAGTAAATCAATATATAGCTTAATGTGACCAAATCTATAAAACATTCTAGAGGAATAGAACTACAATTAACATTTCATTTATGCACTGGTGTGGTTTTGAAAGCCCAGTCTTTTTGCTTTTAATCGATCTTTTGAAGTAATTAATTGGATAGTAATTGGAATCACACTGGAGCGTACACAGCTGTGTCTTTGGAGTCCGCGGTGTGTCCTGCTCTCTACAGCAGTGGATGTTCCCTGTGCTGCAGGTGACACGCTCATTATAGAGGAGGAGAGGAACAGGCCGAAGCCTCAGGCCGAAGCAGTGGCAGCGGTGCAGAGCAAAGCCCCCCGGCTGGAATCTGTCACTGCCCTGGTGCGCCGTTCAGTCCCCGCAGACAACTCCTGCCTCTTCACCAGCGTCTACTACGCAGTGGAGGGCGGTGTGTACGACCCAGGCTGCGCCCCAGAGATGCGGAGCCTCATCGCGCAGATCGTGGCCAGTGACCCCACCGCCTACTCCGAAGCTGTGCTGGGGCGCAGCAACGAGGACTACTGCTCCTGGATTCGGCGTGACGACACCTGGGGCGGAGCTATCGAGGTCTCCATCCTGTCCAAGTTCTACCAGTGCGAGATCTGCGTGGTGGACACGCAGACGGTGCGCGTCGACCGCTTTGGGGAGGACGCAGGCTACCAGCGGCGTGTGCTGCTCATCTACGACGGCATCCACTACGACCCGCTGCAGCGGGAGGCCGACGGCCAGCCGCCGCAGACCGTCTTCTCGGCGGCGGACGACGTGGTCCTGGCGCGGGCGCTGGAGCTGGCCGACGAGGCGCGGCGGAAGAGGCAGTTCACGGACGTCAACCGCTTCGCACTGCGCTGTATGGTGTGCCAGATGGGCCTGGTGGGACAGGCAGAGGCTCGTGTGCACGCCAAGGAAACAGGCCACGCCAATTTCGGGGAAGTGTGATTGCCCGCCGGGAAGGGGGGGGGGGGGGTGCTGGGGAGTCGCAGCTGCTGGCACTTTGCTCTGCTTTTGTCCGTAAAATGATGCACCTCCGTCATTTGTCACCCAGCTTGTTTAGACTCAAGAGCTTAAATGTCATCTCAGCTTTCAGCAAAGTGGAAAATGGAGTGGAGAAAATCCTCAATCTGGCTTTGAATGTAATGTTACAGATCTTCTGTTTCCTTCTTCTTGCTTTTTGGTCTTTGGTGAAACTATCCCATAATCATGTAAATTATTTTAGCTGAGTGACAGATGACTTGAGTGAAAAAATTTGTTCTTTTTTTTGTTTTGTTTTTTGCGTGCTCCCAGAGTTTCGCTTCTGCAATCCCACAGTTATGGATATTGCCAGAAACCAGAGCAAAACGCGAGCACTGCCGAGTCCTCCCCCTGCCGAGTCCTCCCCCTGCCGAGTCCTCCCCCTGCCCTCACACTTCCAGCCCACCCTAATAACTCATTCTGTGTTACGTTCTCAGTCTGCGCAATCTACCTCACGTCACCCCACCTCCCCACGTACCCCTCTGTGCTTCTACCAGCTCAAAAGCTCTTCCACAAGGAATATGCTCCGTTTACCATTTTTTTTCCTTCTGTTTTTAATATTGATGTGTTATTTCTGCACATGCTGCCGATTGTATTGGGGGGGCTGGCTTAGGAGACATACTCCTGATTCTTGCTGTCGCCGAAAACAGATTGCACACCTTATCCCAGATTTTGTAATGGCCTTACCATACTGCATCTCACCTCCCGGCAATAAATTATTGCTGTACCCTCCATCTTTCTTGGTTTCGCAAACGGTTGGATATAGTTTCTGACACCTAAATGGTGATTTAACAGTTGCAGTGGAGTGCTTAGAAAGAAGAGGCATTTTGGCATGGTTCTTGTTCAGCAAGAAAAACATTTAGCTAGTGAATACTGATTTTGTTTGGAAAATGTTCTCAAGTTCTCCAGGTCTTAATTTTATGAGGGTCTGTTCAAGGAAAACAAGGCATGTTTTCCCATAATTTGCACAGTATAAGTGGTTAATTTTTCCACCCAGTTCCATTGGTACTGTAATGCTGCTGCGTTTATTATGAACTGGTAACTGCTGATTTTTAAACTTGAGTAATTCTCTATAACGGTTTCATAAACAGTTGTTTCATCTGACTTTTAAATGTATGCAAATCACATTTTTAGATACAAGTCTTGGAATTGGAAGTGCAATGAGACAAGCATGAAAAAAAGTTTACCCTCTTGGTGCTTAAAGAATCTTGGAGAGAAGGGCCATGACATCAGAATTAGGTGGATGGAGGGACATTGGAAGATATTTTCAGATTAGCAATTGGTACTATTTGATAGACAGCATACCTTGGGGTGCTAGAGAAGTTTTAATAGCTGGGTGCTACACTAGTTGTTTTGAAAGTGTGACTTTATTTAAACATCCTGAATGGATACAGGAAATTGCGGATGACTGTACTATGATCTATGGAAAGCTGAACTGCAACATCCCGGCAGTCAGCCATACAGGCCCCATATGCCTGTGTGTGTTTTGCTTTTGTGTGTGAATGTATGGACCCTATCTGCAGAGTGGATTAGATGATGCACTCTCTCCTCCTCATCAGTTGAACGCAGGTGTACTTGCGGTCATATAAATCTGTTCAGACTGACTTTCAAATGGGAATTCCCCTAAATTATTAAACAAAATTTAGATAAATAAAACAATTACCCATCTTCTAAAATTAAACTTTAATAAAATCTAAAATGACTGCGTTCCACTTTGTTGGGACATTTGCATTGATGCTGCTACCCAGATAGTCGGTCAGGGCGTTTAAACGCTGGATGTAAATAATTGAGACGCAAGCAAAGGGATTTCAGTACTGTTGTTTATGATAGCATAGGACTTATATATTTCTATGCTATGTTCATCAACAAAAGGTTAATTTAATAGTAACTGATGTGTTGTTTACACTTTTTTTTTTTTAACCTTGATTTTTGACATGGCATATATGTGTAATCGCAAAGGATGATGTCAGATTCAGTCCCAGTTTTTGTTTTTCGTTTAGAGTTTAAGTGTTCTGTACAAAGTGGCTTGTCCATTCATGGTAAAAGTCGCCCTCATCAGACACCGTATAACATGGGGGAAGAAAAATCCCATCCTGACTGCATCTGAGAAGTTTTGTACTTCACTGTCAGAAAAATGTGTACCTTTGCTTGTCACTGGGGCTGTACCCTCATGGGCCTGCCAATTATACCCTAGCTGTAGGTAAATGGTACCTTTTAATCTAATTTAAGATACAGAAATGGACTCTTGGGAACATCCCCAAGGTACAAACAACATTAATGTGACCCCAATGGTGCAGAAATGTTTCATAGTCCATTTATGTACCTTAAAAGGTACACTTACCCTTGTGCATACAGCCCCAGTGACAATCAGAGATACAAATTAGCATTTTTTTCTGAGAGTGTGTACAGTAGACGCTTGGGTGTCCGTAAGACTCTAAAATTAACAGTAAGCTTGATGTCTGTGTGACTGATAGATTTTACAAGTCGAGACTCACTGTTTGAGATGATTCTCACTGCAGTACAATCCTTTCTCTTGCTCATTCTGATGGCTACACCAGGGCTTAGATGTGAGGAAGTGGCTCACCTGTGGCCCTGGCAAGAGAACTGAGATCGTTGAGCTGTCCAGTTACATGAATAGAAATGCACAGCTGCTTAAGAGGTGTGGTTTCCCAATTTCTGTGCCTGAAGCATCATGGAAACAGGATCAGCTTGAATCCTGGTACTCTTTTTGATGAACTGCAGTGATTTTGAAGCGGATGGTGCTTCTTGATTGTATCGTAGCTACCAGTTTGTATATTTTTGTCATGGGTTTAATTTGTGCTTCTTGTATATTGTATGTCTAGAATGGTTCACCTAGGTTATCTGATTAGCCAAGTTGCTGGTTTTTTTCAAGAGTCGAGTACACAGGAGGTGGAAATATCCTCATCTTGGGCAAGAAACGCCAGCTCTGAAACACAATAAAACTTGGGAACCCTCTGTGAAATGCCCATGATTTGTGGTCACCTGACCCACGTGGTATCCAGAGCATTGTGAAATGAACCTGCACTGTGTGCATGTTCCAGGGGCCTTTGGTTGCCATGCATGTCTCTTTTTGGGAAAAACTAGCCCTAGTCCTGGAGAGGATTAGCGCTTAACTTGATGTAAAACATACAGGGACTTTCTAGAGCTGCTCTGTATTAACTACCCATAGAAATCCTGCCCAAAAGAACTAGGAATGGAGTCCCCTGGCCTGGTTTGTCGAACGCATTGGTAAATATGCATGCTCATTACTTAATGTCATTTATGGTGATCAGTACAGCTCCATCTCTGTGGTTTGTGAAAAACTTAAAACAAAATGGACTTTTAAACTTCATTTTTTAAAACCAAGAAGTTTCCAGTTACTTAAACTGAACAAATCAGTGCCCTGTTTATTATTATTATTATTATTATTATTATTATTATTATTATTATTGGTTTGTCATTGCTGCCTTTTGAAAAATGGGGTAATTACCTTAACTTGAACTTGAAGACATTGGTTTGTTTTGCTTCCCCATTATTAATGGGCAACATCAAACGTTTATTAGCACAGGAATGGAGGTGTACCATGCAGCAGTTTGGTTTGTTAAAGGTCAGATGAAAAGCCTGTATATGGATTATGGCTGCAGCAGGTCATACTGTGAGTCTAATCACACCTGAGTCATTGTTGTGTGTCATCACCAGAGATAAACAAAGGCCTGAGTGATGACCTCAGTCTTTTTCTCCATTTTTTTTCCCCTTCTCTCTCCTTCCACCCAAGAGTCCTTTTTACACAGATCCACACTACTGGATCACAAAGATAAGCTAGGCCAAGGTTCATTGGCCTTGTGCCGTACACAAGACGGCACCGTGGAGACAGGGAGTCTGACCCTTACTGCCAAGGTTACAAGTCCAGCCGGTTTTACAGAATATGTTTTAATCAGCACCTGAAACGTCAGATGAAGTTACCTACTGTCCACCAACAAACAAAACAAAAACGACTTGAAGTTGAGTAGAACTCTGTAGTTCCCCTAACGTGAAGCAGGGTCAGGTTCCAGGGAATTCTGTGACAATTCATATGACATGCTGTTCTCGGCAAAAAAAATAAAAAATAAAAAAATTGCATTGAGTACGTACTAAACTTTAAATGATTTTTTTTAGATATAATGTGTACAACCCGATTTGTGGTTTCAGTTCTACTTTGTGTTTTAATTCCAGAAACAAACGACTAAAAAACTAGTTTTTGTAACTGGATGTTTGCACACTGCCGATGACGCTAATTTAAGCAGTATTATTTTGTATCTCTGTATATGAACACAGGTTTGAAACTGAATCACCAATAATAATAAAAAATGATCCCGTAATATTGTTTCTGTTTTGGTAGTCTATGTCAAATATCCCGGTCTCGTGACGACGTCCTTATGTCTTGAAATAATTTTTAATCCAATTATTTTTGCGTTTGGGGAAAGTGGGAAACTTAGGTTCAGCTCTCGGTGGGTCGGTAGAATTGGGTTGTTCGATCTATACGTTTTTCTGGTACAATATTTTATTATATCTGCGCTTAAAAAAACGGCACTGGACCCATACAAAGAGAGGCTGTGATGAATCCATTAATGCGTCGTGCAACATGCAGTTGCACAGACAGCAGTGAGCCTTTGGCGGGTTTACTATGATGTAGGGGCTTCATGTTATTTTAAGGAGTAATCTTTTGCCTACGTTAACAGGATTACGGGATCTGGTCGGTTAAAGCGGTGCTGTCTTGGCAATCCTCCCTGCACTTAATGCTTAACAAGAGAGAATTGCGCGCTGAGCTGTAGCATGCACGAAAATGGTCCAGGTTACCTGAGCAAAACAGGCGCTGATATTCGACAGGACTGCACCTCCACATATTTATATGGGGTATATTAGTATATAGATGTCATTATCTTGTTAATTTTTGTTGTTATAATACCTACGATAAAAGGCTATAATGTATAAAGTGTATAGGCATTCCGCATAAGTTTATTATTACTACAATATAACATTCAGTATTATGCAGTGTTTAGGAAGGTTATTATGGCTAAAATAGAAACACCTGCTGATTTATAAATACTTCGCTTTTCAAACTTCCCCAACGCTGTTCTTTGTTCCCTGATTGAAAAAAAAAAAACTCAATAAAAATGATCTACATAAAGTTCAGTTCGCCACTGGCGTTATCCTACTGCTGGCGGGTGTTGTAATGCGAGTTGGCCATTGGCTTCGGACGCCATATAGACGGACTCTTGCTTGCGCTGATTGGCGGAGCGCTGTCCGCGAGGGACGGCGACGGCGAATGTGACGTCTTACCTGAAAAGACACCTGAAAGTGACCTGCGCTGCGCGAAATACCAGCAAGAGACGGAGACCCAGTACCTGCCGCACCTTAACAGGTAAGTACCTAACTATTTAAAAGTGGTGTCATTACTTTATAATATTGGAAGACAATCCCTCGGCATAGGAATTTTCTTTTGAAAATATTTATACATTTATCACGCTACATTTTAGGCGGATATCAGTTTTAAAATATGTATTTGGGCATTATGTTTCAGTGGAATGAAGCAAGACAAGAAAAATAAGCAATAATATATATTTACCTAGCAGTTTTGTGTTCCCCGCCAAAGGCCGGATGTTGAAACCGTACTCTGAGTCCGGTGTGACTGCAGGGTCTTTTTGCGGAACTTTTGGAATCTTTTTTCCAGCTATCTGGTATCAGACGATTGAAGATGTCTAGTGGTTTTGTATCCTATGCCCTTGTTTGTTTAAAGAAGCTAAGGTGTTTTGTATTCAACATCTAAAATATGGGATATGTATTAATCTGGGCCCAAATTATTCCAGGTGTTTCAACAGAGATCCAAGTAGGGCAACTTGTTCTCACCTGTAGTTTCATCTAACAGGCATAAAAGGGTCGCGTGTTGTATATTCCATATAGATATCCAGATGCAGATTGTTGGTGCTTTTTTTGGTTAATGAAGAATGCATTCCCTTATATAATTACATTACTCCTTTCGCAATTGCATCCACCTGAAAGCCGTTCATTATTCATGTGGCCTTGATACATGTCCTCGGAGTTCGAGATAAAGGATCAGTGGATATGCGGAACCGGGCTCCTACTGCAATACAATACCATGGTAGTAAGAGAGGGGCAGACCAAATTGTTTGTTAGCAAGTAGTATTAAGCGAAATCGAAACATTTTAGGTCGCGGGGATCGACACTATAGATCAGATGCTCTGGCAACTGTAACGTCGCGATGCATCGTGACACCAGCGCCTTTGCGGCATTCGCATCGCCTTCGTGAACAGGCAGCTCCTACCTGGAGACACAGCAGCCCCGAGCGGTGAAAGCAGACAGTATGAAACTGGCCATTAAGCAAATACGTGGTTCAGGCAGGCTTCTGCATTTCGACGCTAGTCTAGCCGTGTTATTCAATGGTGGTTAAGTAACACTGGGTGATGGGGCCACATCGAATGCAAGTTTTCGATAACTTTCTCTTTGTTTCCCAGTTTATGACTTATCTTTCAGAACATTGAATGTGTACCTGGTCCACATTTTGGCAGCACAAATCACGGCTGACTATAGTTGCACGTGTCTCCTGGGACTTTCATTTTCTGTCAATGATTAACTGGCCATTTGAATATTATTATTATTATTATTATTAATAATTAATAATAATAATAGCAACTATACAGATTAAGC
>JABFEA020000130.1:20574064-20601181 GCA_019775915.2 Cyphomyrus plagiostoma | reverse complement strand
GTTGGGGGTGGGGGGGGGGGGCCCAAAAGGCTTTCAAGACCCCCCCTGGCCTGGTGACCCACACAGGGCTTCTGGATGAAGAAGAGGTCCAGTCACGGGTCATGTCTGGGAGCTCCGCTTTGGGGGGGTCACACACACAACCTGTTATGTTCTCTGACAAATTCAGGGGGCAGGGTATTGAAGAACAGCCTTTGATGTCTGGGATGTGTGCTGCCACACAGATCCTGCCCCCAGCTGGTCTGCTTTATCCCTTTTCGACCACAGATCACACTGATTCTGGATTCCGGTTGGTCTGTTCCCCCGGGCTTCTCCCAGGATGCTTCAGATTACGTTTGAATCACCGCTGTAAATGAGCCATTAGACTCAAGGAAGGTCTCATCTGGACAGAATTAAGCACATTAAAAATGGGGTATAACTTCGCCCCGCCATGGATGGGTTCTCGCCCTGAGGCCTAGCGGCAGGCTGTCACCTCTTCTTTTAGGAGAATATTATTTTCTTCTCTTGTAGAAGCTGAAAACCGGCTTGTCAGCCTGAAGCCTGAAGCCATGGGTGTTTCACCAATGTCCATCAGCAGTGCTGTACTGCTGAGAAGCAGGAAGATCCCAACAGCAGAATTTCAGAAGACCTGGATTCCCCTTCTGGAAAGAGACCCCCCCCCCCCACTTATCTCTAGCTTTGTCTCACTTTAAAGCCTGACAGCCACCAAAAACTTTGTAAACAGGACTAGCTGCAACAGCTGGAACTTAGGCAATGCCGTCAACATTCAGTGGTTTCTGATAGCTAACAGTTTTTCACAACCCTTCTCAGGTCACTGGCCACCGGTCATTTATGTGTCGACAGAAGACTAGATCAAGAACATGGTCTGTCGGGTCAGAAAGTAAAGAGTAGGGAGTGCTGTTAGTGATGCAGAAGGTTTGACAAGTAGAGGGTGAGGAAGAATGTTGGGGAGGATAGTGTAAAAGGTTAAGTAGAAGATACGGTTTCTTTTTTCTTTTTGCAATTTGTACAAGCACAGTTACATCGGCATTCTTTGGTTTTTACATAACGTGGCTCGCTCTTCTATGAGCATTCGGTTCAGAGCACAAGTGCAGTCATTTTCTGAGACCACTGCAGCAGTTTTTTGGGGTTAAAGATTTTGCTCAAAAGCCCTGTAGTCATATGATCAACTTAGGCAGCCAGGGGATTTGGGCGGTTAACAATCTGGTCACAGACATGTAACCCGCACAGCCACAAAGCACAGCAAGTGGCAAGAGAGGCGGGTTTGGGAGGAAAAAACCGGGAGGTTAGAGGATGCAGGGGATAAAGTGGAAGGTGGAAGGAAGGAGTATAGGGTGTAGGAGGAGAAGTGGGAAGTCATAGACTGAAAGGGAGGTTAAGGAGCATAAAGGTGATGATAAACAGGGCAACTTCCTGAGCAATGTTGCCAGGCAACCACCAATCACCTGAGACAAAGGGTGACTCATTTGCATCTGGATGATCGCGAAAATTTGCCCACGCCTGAGCAATATTTTTCAAACTGAAATTTGTTGGCTGATGTCAAAGGAAAAGCGACACTGCCCAGCAACACTGGCCAAAAAGTAGCCCTGTGTATCAGATATCAGTAGTAGATGCTTACAAAAATACTATACCTTTGCAGGTGTTCTGCTCTGGTATCAGGGCAAAACCCACGGGACAGCTGCATGTCATCTGGTCATGGCAGGAGCTGTCACAATGACTGCTGCCTACCAAGCATGTGTCTGTGGGAACAGGCGAGGAGGGGTCAAACACCACAGACAGACGCAATCCAGGGAACAATCAGCACTGCGAACCATCCACAGCACATGCTTCTTCACACAGCATTCCATACTTAAGGTCACCCTGTACCAAGCAATGAAAAATAAGAATAGTGAATAACGAAATATCTCTTGTGTCTGCAAGGAATCAATGAGCCGGACAGGTCCAGGGACCCTCAGGAATGTTTATGAAGCTCGTGCCCACAGTGAGCCAGTCAGGGAGGGAGACACAGTCCGAATCTTGCACTGTCTCAGCTGTCACATATCACAGGAATTAGCATACAGAAGACAGCAGAGGAGACTCAATTTGACCTTTTATGCTGATTTTTCTGAAAATAAAGCAAAGCTGAGGCAGGCCAGGGTCAAAGATGGTGCACGTTGGATCTATTTTATTTATGTAACGCGCCTTATAATCAATTCAATAATTTTCCGCTTACACGCCACGTGAGTACGAAAATGCAGAGTACAAAAAAAAAAAACACGCTGCTCTCCATTTGTAAGTGAATTATTGTATTGTATTCCAGCCCACAGAGTCGGGAAAGGCAATTTCAGCTGGAGTGTGTGATTAGTGGAATGGGATGTTTTCAAAACCAGCAGAGGCTCACAGGTAGATTCAACCAGGGAAGCAGAAATTTACAGATAAGTGGTGGAGAAATCACCATTGAATTGAGTCCTTTTCACTCAGTATCTGTGCTCTTCTTCATGTTAGACTGGCAATGGAGCCTTAAGAAAGAAGGCTGGGTTTGAAAATCCCAAACACAAACCATAATAGAATAACACCCCCTCAAAAGTGACGGGCAGGAGGCATTGATGGGGGGGGGGGGGGGTGCCCAGTCATTTCCAATCCTTATATAACATTAAATAACACCAGTCCAATAACTCACCCTCACCAGTCACATAACAGGTGACAGCAAATTTATCTGAGTGAAACGCTATTTCTTCCACACATATTTTGCCTCATTACAGCTATCAAACAATCAGCACAGATCACCAATCTGCAGCACCTATTAACTATCAGTTTATGTTTTCTGTATGTTACTTCTAACTGCTTAATAAATACTTATCTATGTTTATTAATATTTAATTATCTACCTACCTATCCATCCATCCATCCATTTTCTGTACCCACTTGTCTTGTTCAAGGTCACAGGGGAAGCCTATCCTGGAATCTACAGTGCAAAGTAACCCTGAACAGGGCAATATTTAATTTAATTTAGTAATGTACATATAATTTAATAGTATTTATCTATAATAAATATTTACATTTATTTTGTTTCACAGACACTTGAGTCCAAAATGACATACAAGTAATGCAAATAGCACATTACAAACATACGGCTAACAATGAATCGACTATTAGTTATCGGTGGTGTAGCTATGAATCTATTATTTTGAATTCATGGAGTCATGATAAGAGAAAGGTGTTCTGGTGGAAAGCGCAGGGGTGGTGGACTGCATCAGGCAGAAGCATACTTACCTAGCAGCACACGAGTGCTGCTGGCTGTAGAAGTTCTTTACTGGCTAACACCCCCAGTGGGTAAATTTACACCTGAAATGGGTCAGTGGCATTCAAAATAAACACTGCAAGAGCAAGGCCCATTAAGAGCCCATTAAGAGTTTATCACTAAACATTGGAGCGTGACTTCGGGATCCTTCACAGATGTGCTCCGAAGTCACGTTCAAAGGCTTGTCTGCTTCGTTTCTTTGTTCTGTGGATTTTATTTCTCCCTTATCAGTGATTGTTGATACAACGGATGCTCTTGTAGTAAGCGACAGTCACCGTACATCTGAGGATCATGAGATACACAGGGTCAGCGGGCTAAAGGCTACCACCTTAATTGTGCGTTACAGCGTCTAGACTGATCGGGAGGATTGCTGTGGAGATCGTTCGCGTGGTTCGAGGTCGGGGTCATTGCTCGAGCCTCGTTGTTTGTTTCCACAATGGTCAGACCCCATCCCCACATCAAAACCACTTTCCACGAGATGCCCAGAAACTGAGAATGTGGTTGACGGAAATCTGAGGCACACAGGTTGATTCAATTTCCCAAGCTACATGCTGGGAGACACAGGCACTTGATGTGATGAGCAAGAAATGAGACACGGGGAACAGGTCCGCTATATCCTGGCAGTATATGGCGTGCTTAAGATTACAGACCAACAAATATTTATGCTGTTGACTGCATGATTGTTTATAGAGCGTGTGTGGCCTTTGTCTTGGGTTCTCAGTTTAGATATTTACTGCTTGCTGACAGTTTGGGGTTATGGCCCAGCACGCAAGGTTGTCTGCCATCAGTGAGATTCTCTGGAAGTTTCTGACACTCTCTAAATAGCCCCCTACAAATCATGGGATGGAAAACCAAATCTTTACCCTGCATGGGTCACCTCTGGCAGTGATTCCTTTGTCCATGGTATATTGTCAGAGAGGACACATATGAGACAGACGGAAAAGAGTAGGAGCACTCATTGCTCTAAAACCTCTACAACATTCTGAGATATGCATGCAGACACAACAGAAAATGGCGTAGTGATGATAAACACAGGCTTGCAGCTCTGAATTATGATGGTTAAGTTCCCGGGAAGGGGGTCCGTAGTTGTACCCTTGAGCTAGGCAATTAACCTGAATTACCTCATTAAATGTCAAGCTGTATTAAGAGGCCACTAACTTCAGACAGTTACTGAAGAACCCATAATGAATAAAAGATAAAGCACAGCAAACTGCTAGAGCGAGTAGTTCTGGAGAGTCACTGTCTACACTGGCAGTGTTAAATGCCGTCCTGATGCTTCAAAAGGAGGACAGACAGAAAAGGGAATTGCTCAATGCGTAGCAAGCCAGATGAGGCAGCCTGCCAGTAGCTGAGGAGCAGGATGAGATGCAGGGAAATCAGACAGGAGCCAGGGACACTGCTGGTTTCAGAAATAGCCCCGGAGAGATGAGGATTTCGGTTATTTAGAGCCAGACTTGTCCCCTACCTGTCCCATTCTTGAAATGCAAATGAACTAGTGCCCATGGGTCCATCCGGAAACAGCCACCAGTATGACTAGAGTGACACCGCAAAAAATTCCACTCCTTCTCAGGGCAGGTAGCTGGCAAAACTTCTTCCCTGTCGCTGCTAAAATAACAACACTGGCTCTTAGGAGAGAAAGACTCAAGCTGCCGAAGCTCTATATTGGGGCAGCGAGCTTTGAGCTCTCATGTGGGAGATTTCTGAAAGCATCTTGACAGAAGAAAAGACTGACAAAAACCCGGGGACGCCCAGAAACCAAACGGCATAAGACCCAACAGCCATATTTCTTCTGGCAAAAGGTTGAAATAAGCCATCAGGTTATTAACAAAAGGAGCTCGAGGGGTTGATCCATTTAGTAACATCTCACCATCTCAAGCCTCTGAAAACAAACGGGGTCAGCAGTGGGGCAGGTGTGCGGACGACACCTTCCGAAGTGCTGGGGAGAGCAACTCCCTCAATGTCAAAGTAAATAGACAGAGTTAAAAAATCCAGATTTCAGCTTGAAGGGCACCTTGGGCTGGAAGCAGCATTCATTCATCATCGAGCCTCCCTGCTTGTCATTTTTCCATACACAGAAGGATTAACTTTGTCCAGAAAATATTTTTAAAATACCAGAATGTGTTCCTCAATGTCAATGTTTACGTTCACAGGAAATCTAACATTCCAGGTGATACGGGCCAAAGAGAGAGTTACAACACATCAGCACGCCGTGGCCACGATGTTCTGACAGCCGCCGCGGCCGATGGGACGGAGGAGCAGTGGGAGGGAACACTGCAAGCTGTCAGTTCTGCTCAGCGCAGGAACACATGCTGGCGGCGGGGGGGGGGGGGGGCACATCTTTAATGAAGGCCACCAATATCTAGCAGACCAGGCCTGTGATCTGCAACGCTTACAAGAGGCAAACTAGATTTAGCATCTTAAATAAAATCCAAAAATATCATCGGTTGGTTTCTAGACTTTGATCTGGGGTCTCTCTGCAAGGTGATCAAGTTAAATACAATAACCACTGACAGAAGCTGGGTAGACAGCGCACTTATGTACCTGCATGAACATTCTGGCAGCAAAACATTACAATATCCAAAGGTGAAATGGAGATTTATGCAGAGACACATTTACGATTTGTTAATTCTGTTTAACAGTAAACACAGGGCTGCACAAAAGCTAGGGAGAGGCCCTGAAAACACACCCCCCCTGTTGCTTTGGGAATTAGCTTGTAACACACATACAAATACCATCCAGCTGACAGACAGGCCACGCACACGTACAAATGCCCACCATATACACACCTGCTTCCAATAGACACTAACCGAGAGGAAAAGACAAATTCTGTATGTACTGAAACCATCTCAAATTCCCAGATATTTTTTTAGGTCGAAGAAGCTGTTAAGGTTGTGTAACGTTTTGTGTAAAGTCTTTAAAATGAACAGAGAAGATTGTGGTGGACGCTGGCATGATGGGTAGCTGGGGTCTCTGAGAGTTCAACTACAGACCAAAGACCTGGTGCCGGACGGGATGACTGTTCTGGAACTGACTGCTGTCACGGCAACCGTGGAACACTAATACTGAAATGAAAAGCAATCAAACGTGACTTTTTTTGTATTTATCAGTGCTAACTGAGAGCTCCCGGCAGAGGGCTAGCGAGGACAGGTGATGGAATCATCAAACAGAACCAGTGCCACGATCCCCACGCGGGGGGGGGCCCAGAGGAGAGGCAGGCTGTTTGACAGGCGACTCCCACAGGCCTGTTCCCAAGGGCCACAGGGTCGCACTCACCCACACAGGTTTTGCCATCGGAATGAAGTGTGAACTTCATGTGGCAGCTGCATTTGGGCCCCTGGTCTGTGTCTTCACAGATGTGCTGGCAACCCCCGTTGCCATAGTTACATGTCACTGCCAGGGAGAATAAAGAGAAGGGAAGAATGCACTTCCGAAATACCAGCACAGATATCACAAGCACAAGGGCGGCGTTGTATACCCTTATCTAACACCATACTTTAAGATGCCTGTTACTGAAGTACATCTGAGTTTGCATTAAAATAAACTAAGGGCAGTGTGTTAGCCTGACTATATGGTCAGGCTGGATTTAATTGAACAGAAGATGGGCAAGACAAGGAGAGTTCCCTAGAAAGTTCCGGAATAGACTCCTTGCCCAGCCGGCCAGTGGCGACCGCTTTCTTCTTTCTCTGTCTGCATTCCGCAGTTGTTGTCCTGGCGACCTGCTGTGACCGCTTGTTTTGGTTCCATTAATGAGCCCAGAATGAGCGGTCGATTTATGTTCCCGCTGTTTGTTTGACGCGTCTTGACACTCCTGAATTATCTCTATGCTAGCACTCTGCTCGCATTGACTGGAAGTCTGAAACAATAACTGTATCCTTTCTTTCCAGCCCAAAACAATTAAATACCAAATGTAACTATGATCAATAATAATTTGAATACCACTTACTTGAAGATTACTTAAATGCTCAGTGGTATAAATTAATTAAATAAATGATCGGACTAATTGATTGCTACAACTGTTTGAGGTGCATAACCAACCCAAACCTTAAGCGGATCCATTTTACTTTTTACATGCAAAAGCACAGTTACACTTATTCCATCTGTAAGTATTAGTGTTATTTTGCAACACTGGAGTGTAAACGTTTCCACATAGAAAGCAATATCTTCATTATGATTTAATGGGGCAGTTTGGATCAAAAACCAGTTATATTGATGGGATCATGTGACCTAGACTCTGGTGTGCTGGGATCTGGCCACTGGGTCACTCACATTTGCAGTCCTTGTCGTTGACCAGCTGGAAGCCTGGACGACACTCGCAGGTGATGCCGCCCTTCGCGGTTTCCTGGCAGATATGGGCACAGCCGTGGTTCTTGTCCATGCAGTTCAGTCCCTCTGGTTGGAGAGAGAGAGAGAGAGATGCTTTGCAGAGTCTAAAACTCATTACACTTAGACACTCAGTGCAAAGCCTCTGGTGTCGGTCTCCCTTGGTTACTCTGAAAGTCGCTTCTGTCAGTGGTGCCTATTTTGAAAAACTGCGTGATCCTGCACTGGGGTGAACATCGCCTCCTAAGAAACTCACATCTCCAAATATCCAAGTGAGGTGTCTCATTTGCATCCATAACATGATTACCATGTTGAAGAACCTGTCACGGAATTCCAGGATAAATGTCTGAATGGAACAAACCCAGCATCTCAGCATGTTTTGTACACGTTTGGTTAATAAGACAAGTAAAAAGTTCTTTACATCCTGCTTGAGGTCTCAAAGAAGGAAGGACTAAGCTGTCATATAGCCAGCACTGCTGTCGTTCACCCACTTGCCAGTACTCTCTCACCTGTATCACTTAGCGTATTATTTTACACAGTTTGAGTCTTCTAATGTCAGATTAAACCACAATTTTACATTCCTTTTAGCTATGACCCACACACAAGGCTCAGGTGTACTTATGTTATATATATATTGGCTACAGAAAATATGTGAATACAACAAAAGAAGCAATAAAAAAAGAGCAATGCATAACCTCCCATATCATTACAACCTCTGCTTCCCATTCACTCCAGCAGGACTCGGCCCTGACGTTTCACCTAAAGCTGACGTGAACGAACAGTAGCCTTCATCCCATTGTCTGCCTCCTCTGGCAAAGAACAAAGCTGCCCGTGTCTTCGGGATCTGCTTTTTGTCAGAATGGCAGAGAAACGGAACATACACTGCATATGAGGAGACCAGCCTGATGCCATTCCGCTTTTCAGAATGTGTGTAAGAGTCCAAGCAGTGATATAAAAGGCCCTGATCAGTAGGAGACGCTATACAGCCAATATGAGAAAAACCAGACGACTATCTATATCCCTATGGATTTTCTAGGACTCCAGCTTGAATTGCAAGGATCATTAACTGTCTTTCATTGCCTCCATCTTACCTGGAGCCCTTTCACCATCTCTGCAGGTCCATTCATCAAAATCGATTTGGCGGAAGACCAGGCTCCTCAGGCCTTTAGCTTCCATGGAGGGCAGGAGATGAAGGCTGAAGCAGCCATGCTGTCCTTGCTCTGGGCTCCCTCTCCTCGGCAAAGCAACAACTCGTCGTCTATTAAAGTGGCGGCCCAAAGCTCCCATGTCGGGAAAATTTATCAAGGCATAGAGGAGAATAAGAGCCGTACGGTGTTACTGAGGTTTCACAGGTACTTAGCCTTCCGCCCAGAGGCGCCATTTTGAGATTCCCCAACAAGCGCTGAGGCTCATGGGATATAAGAGCCTCCAATTTCCTGTTAGTGCATGGAAAGGTGGTCAGAAAAAGTCCAGCTAAGTGACCCCACGAGCATGAAAAAGATACCTCTGTAATAACAGCAGAGACTGCATGTGTAAAAAAGTCACCAAACGCTACCGATGTAAGATGAACTCCAATTGGAACCAAACGATTCACTTCCAAGTCCTTAGTGAGCAGAAAGCCCAGTCATCATGGCCAGTTATTTGGTGTTTTGCACGTGTTATGATCAAAGAATGAACTTGCTTTTACAGTTTCTACACGCTGCTCATCTCCAGAGAATGTTGGCATTAGTAACATACAATTAGTATGCTAGCATGCTAATATGCAATAGCTTTACAACTTTCCTGGAGGTGCATCCACTTTGGCGTTTAAATAAACGCTGATAAAAATAAAGCATAATTGCTGCACTCTGTAAACACTTGTCAGCAGTAGCTTGACAGTACAAAAATAACCAGCAGCTGAAACAACACTGATATTTATTTCGCTGAAAGATGCGATCGACCTCGTTAGGAAGGCTAAACCGCCCATTACACAGCCGCTTGGTAAGCGCCAGCAGTGAAGTCAGATGGGTAAATATGAAAAGCTGGATGGGTGTTAAGTTAGGGCAGTCCAGGTGGGGGCTACACAGTGGGGGTGGCTGAAGTGGCTCCCCATTGGTTCTGTAATGTACTTTTGGTGAACTGAATAGTGCAATATTCATTCATCATAATTGATCACTCCATTTTACTCTCCTTCAATCAGTAAAGGTAAGGGGACAGGTTACCAAAAGAATATTAATGGTGTAGTACCTTTGAATGGGGTACAATAGCAGGTTCTAGGCACAATGGTTTGGGTGTGTCAAGGGCGCCGCCCTACAGGGCATTCAGCACCTGACAATGTCGTATGCTCATTTGGTATGGTCCTCTACCTAACAAACATACAGCGACCTCCCAGCATCCCTGTGGATTCCACTAAGGCTATTCTCATGGTAAAAAGGACACAACAAAATTAGAAGGGCAACCCTGATATTTTGCAAACTCAGTGCATGTTGCTGCTGATGACATTATCCTGGGAAAACAGACCCACCAAAACAGCGTTCGTCATAATGCGTTAATGTTTCGCTCAACCGGCAAGAACATTTTATTTGTATCACAATGCAGCCAGAAAGCCTTGCGACGGGAGTCCTTATCAGCGTCCTGCAGCGCCACTAATATAACCTTAGCTGGCACAATTGGCTTGCCGTGGGTGGCAGAAGTGGGAGCTCCGAAGATCAAAGCGAGGCAGCAGCCCGCAGTGGTGGCTGAGTGCTGAGCAGACAGGAGCCGAGGGCCTTTCTTGGTGACACCCTGAAGCATCGGCCGCACTTCGTCACAGCGCTGCCAGATGTAAGACAGTACTCCTTACCTACAGGAGTCTCCGTCCCGCCCAGAGAAACGGGACTGCTTGCTATTGAACCCACTCCCCCCTCCCTCTCCCCTCTCGAACCTAGGAGCGCGGTTATCGCGTGCAGACACCACAAGGCCTTTCTCCGCAGGCTGAGGTCGGACTGGGGTCCCTGCCGAGGCTGCGGGAGGACCCTCAAACACGCAGAGCCGCCTAGGGTTCTAACGGCTCCTTTGCAGAGCTCCCTACCGCCACCCTTGGTGACTGTCTCTCAGTCACCCCCCCCCCAACCCCCACAATATAAAACTTAAAAAAGCGTCCAAACTACACCGATCGCTGCCAATTCTGGCCTTAAGCAAGTACGCTCACATCCTGTTGCACGAAACAAGCCAAATATGTTCAGAACAGCGTTTACTGTTTATAAAGGATTGTATTTTTTTTTTTTTCATTCCAGCCTTTACAGTGGAAACATGTCCGATGCCAAGGGCACTCGAAAACACGCTTGTTCGTGGGCAAGAGGCGCTTGGCGTGGGCCTGGAATAAGGTAAGATGACTGGAGTACTGTTTGGGCACAGAGACAGTACGCTTTTCAGAAATATCCAGGGTGATTTTCCCCCTGGGATTGGTGACCTGTGGCTGTGCGTGTTCTACCCTGAGTGTGAAACACCGGTGCAGCGGGGCGCTTTCCATCACACGCATCCCGCTATCTCCCGGGGCTCTGGGAAAAAAATGGCGGGTCAAAGCTAGCAACATTTATATCGTGACATTTGCCAAAAAAAATCTGTGACGTTAAAAATTACACCTTGGTAGCACATCACCATGGCAATGCCAAAAATTTGCATGCACTCCAACTGAGGGGTACAAGGCAAATTTAAAATGTCCTCTTAATTCTTCTTTTTTAAAATGGTACCCGACATATGTGGGTCACACAATGTCCCCACGATGTGATAAAAACCTGTTATTTTGATGTCGTGGGAACCATTCTTTAATGTTTTAAAAATCAGTGACTGCAATCAAAAAAATTAAAATGGCAAAAGTCTTGTATTTTGTTTGGTTGCTTATTTTTAAGGTTAGGGCTGGGTAGGGGTTAAGGTCGTCATGTTGGGAATAAAATTTTACCCATAGAAAAGAAAAGAGTCCCCACAAAGATATGAATACAAACATTTATAAGTGTGTGTGTGTGTGTGTGTGTGTGTGTGTGTGTGTGTGTGCGTCTTTAAGAGTCACCGCCACAGAGGGCCAAGCAGGACGCCACCTGGCAATGCCTCGCCGTCTCCCGGCGTGTCCGCCACGCCCGCTCAGCACCCGAGAATCGTGTAACGCTAGTGTCATGCCGAGGAACCGTCATGCTTCTTGTTCTCAAATGATCCAGCAGAACAGCTCCCCAGGTCAGGCATGGACTCTATGGTTTAACTTCAGCATCAATGGTTGTAATAACGCATAAAAATAAATAAAATATAAGGATGGCCGGCGAACCAGTAGAGCAACTGCCAGGCTCAAAGGGATCCCCACAAGTATCTGATCGCCGCTGAAAAAGTGAGGGCTTTCTGCTTGCACATTATGCGGTAGGGCGTCACCATGGCAATGCCGATTCTCCCAGGGACCAGCCTTATTTTGTTTGCCCATATTTTATTCCAGCCAGAAAGTAAAAGTGCCTGAAGAGTGTCCTTTTCCCTTCAGCGGTGACACTCAACATAAGTGGTTCTCTTTTCTTCTTTCTAACTCCTGTCGGCAAAACGAGTGTAAATCTTCGGCAAAGAGACTCCTCGGAAAAACCCTCGGTATCAAACTATTATAGTCACCTTGCGTTCTCGACCACAAACAGAACAGCTAGATGCGCTAATGAGCCGCGGGGTGTCCGTCCTGACCATCGCCGTAACGACTGTTACCTCCTACGATTGTTGCTGTAACAATTGTCGCCACGTGCCTTTACCACGGTAGCCAGTCGCTCGAGGGGACCCCTTTGATCGTAAAGAAAGGTGCTGGATTTCCTTCCTCTGAGCATGAGAGAATAGCTAGAGAGCGGGTGCTGGCGACAAGGAGCCCCTGGGATGGGGCTGCGCTGAAGGAAGCTGCCACCTTTGTTAGACGGGCTGCTTCTCCCACAGCCCGAGGGCATTCGGCTCATTGGGAACAAAGTCAGCGCTGTTCCAGAAGCTTGTCACCACGTTGCCATGGATATGCTAATCTGACGCACCTTCCGCGCTTAACACCGAACACGGGCACATACGTACTGGCTTGCAGGGCGATGCTATTCATGTCGACGCAGATGCTAACGTGAAGCCAGGGTTGGGCCCGGTTTCCGCAAAACAGATGACGAAATCTTCCCAATAAATTCCGAGGTTAAATTCACTTGCCGAGTGTTTTAATTAACCTTAAAAACGGAAAACTGATGGCGGATACATTGTGGAAGTAGAGCATTTTGACAAAAAAAAAAGAAAACGTGAACAACATGGTACAGAAAAGAGTTTCGCTCAAAGCTTCCATCTTACATTTATGGTGCAACAGTGCAGCTGCCAACAACAGGTTTACTGGCTGTATATAAATCAATTAACTATCAGTATTTCACATATGGGACGGCTATTTTAGGGTAATGGGGTTATTCAACTGAAAAATAATATAATCTGGTTCAGCAAGACACTACAAATAGTCAGTTTAAAGGTAATTGTATGAATATAGGGCAAAAGTGACTCTGATCACCCCAGATGCATGAAAAGATGTTACTAATCCTAAATGTTACCAAGTCTGGAGATTAGCAAGTGCTGAGATTACTTTTTATGGGTTTCTAGTGATGGAAGTTCACCAGATATGGAGAATGCAGAGAGATTAGTATAGTAACAAGATGTAGATGTTGCCCGCCTGATATCCCAGGGTATGCAGAGAATGCATGAGGACCATATTCTTCAGCCTTTATGGTTTATGAATGATCTGCTTGGCTCAACTGGAGATATTCTGTCAAACATTTTTGTCCGTGTTGTTCAATCTAATGGTCTCTTTATGCATGTTTTTTTTCCGAAGTTAAGAACTTCAAAAAGCCAATTCTCTTTGTCACTGACTTCACATATGTTGTACTTGTATGAGAAGAAGGATGATTACAACCTAAGAGTAAAGTTCAGACTTTGTTTTGCGGACTGGCAGTATCCCAGGGCAAGCGGTGGACTTTGAGAAAAACACCTAACCAGCAAACATTCTGAACTTAAACTACTTCACTCTTGCCAGTGGAGAAAAATATTTCAAGTCAGCGGTGAAGTACCCAGTAGACACAATAATACACATCACCTATAGGCATTTTCTTCAATGGAAAAGCCCAAACTGTTTTTCATTGTGTTAGCAAAACATTTTTCCTTTAGCTCAACTTAACCACTGGGAGGGTGAAGACAATGGTAGCAAAAACATGACAAACATCCCTCAATTACAACATGCACCCCCTTTGACTCAGCTGCACGCGGACGCTCTCTTTGTTGAGCCCTCAAGACTCCTGATTTAGATTTAGCCCTGGGCACTTCAGCTACTGAATTTGGACAGCACTGAGAGCCTGGTGTTGCTGTTTTACCTTTGGGCCTCTGGATGCAGGTGTGCTGGTTGTCGCTCAAGAAGAAGCCCTCGCGACACCGACACTCGTAGCTGCCCATCATGTTGACGCACACCTGCTGGCAGCCGCCGTTACCCTCCGAGCACTCGTCCACATCTGCAATCACAAAGACACGCACGTACGCATGCGTTAGCCCAACTCTCCACTCTACCCCTATGGCATCTCTGCCGCACGATAGCAGCCGTTAGTCTATGGTGATGCTATGGTTTTCCTGCCATTTATTTGTTGTGTTATCATTGGCCGCTCTGGTTCTTGTTTCGTTTCAAGTTTGTTGGCCATGACGGGCTGCAGGAAGCACTCGAGCAAGCCTTTGATTGTGCTATGTACACACGCCAGTAGACCTTGTTTCACTGGCCAGGAGACTAAAAACAAAGCGGTGGAATCATATTCAGGCAAGACCATGTTTTAGTTACATATTTTTGTGTTCGTCCAAATTTAATAAATGATTAAAAAAAAAGGAAAACTGCTTTGGTTATTCAAAATGTTACAATGGTACCGTCATGGTACAGGGCTCTGCTCAAGTATCTTACAAACACCTTGTGAGTCATTCCAATTCCCGACCACGTGAATTGCACAACGCCCACGGATCCTACCTACTGCTTTGCTTCATAGCAGAGCAGATACTAACTGTGCAGCCCATCTCGGATTTGGGCCTGTAGCCTCCTCTGACACCCTTAGTGAAAGAAAAACCATTTGAACAAAAGTTACATGAGGGCAATCAAGTTCTTGTTCCAGTCATACAATAATCCCATTTTATGCCCCCCAGCCTAGGTTCAATATCGGCAATGGTGAAGATGAAAAACCAGTCAAGTCTACAGGTGCCATCTTAAGCCCAAAAGGCATTAATCACCAGTCAAAAAATATCAGTGGCAATATTAGTTGTGCACTTTCAGAACA
Organism: Cyphomyrus plagiostoma; assembly: GCA_019775915.2. NCBI lineage: Eukaryota > Metazoa > Chordata > Actinopteri > Osteoglossiformes > Mormyridae > Cyphomyrus > Cyphomyrus plagiostoma. Next base: position 20,586,295 of record JABFEA020000130.1, on the reverse strand, counting down.
AATTAAGGTTTATGTCAAAAACCTGCTTTCCAAATGAAATGTTTTCCTCTCTCTTTGTTTCTTAGAGACTTTTAAAACCTTTCCTTACAGTAGACAGCAGACAGCCAGAGATGTCAGAGCTCAGGAAGGTGATCTAAGATTGATTTTGTTTCCCTTTATTCCACAGAAAGAGTCCATTACTCTAGTCATGTAGATGATCTGTGATCTATTGTATTTCCTTTTGTCCAAAAAACAGAGTTCAGTACTCCAAGTTTGGAGGGTTATCTGAGATTGATTATGTTTTCTTTTGTGCTACAGGCTGAACCCAGCACAGCCCAGTTTGGTGAGTGATCTGAGATTGATTGTACTTCCTTTGTCACACTAACCAAGGTCAGCACTCCAATTTGGAGAGGAATCTGAAATTGATAATGTTTCCTTATATCACAAAGGCAAGGTCAGCGTTAAAGTTGATATGATGATAGCATTGTAGCCATGAAGCCATATGCTTTAGGACTCTGAACAAAACCACATCATGTAAGCACTTATTCATTAGTGCTGTCCTTCTTGAGCCTTTCATTATCCTGTAACGAATAACAAGTATCTTTTGAAGTGTCATTTCTTCAGCTATTCAGAATTTAGTTTCATTGGGTATTCAGAGTAATGTTTCAGCCATTGAGCTTTTGTTCATGTTTGATTTGCCCATAAAACATGTCACACTAAAGGTGAAAATCAGAATCAATTCTGAGACAATACTCTTTTAAATTTGCTCATTTAAAGCAAGTTAAACAAAGTTTGAAATTGGGTTGCATGCCTGTTCACAGTGGCTGATCAGCAGATTTGGAACAATGGTTCAACCCAGTCTTCATTACAGTCCTTTGACAAAATAAAAATCTACTCCACCATGCTCCACAAGGACCCTAGGCTCCACCTTCCCATTTACGTCATTTACCATCCTTCTTGTCATAAGCTGCAGAGTCAGACTGATTCCCTGAATTTGCCTGGTCTTAGGAAGCTAAGAAAGGATCCATGCATTTTCTGTAACTGCTTTTCCCATTCAAGGTTGCGAGCAGGAACCTATGGGCACAAGGTAGGGGACAACCCAGGATGGGGCACCAACCCATCACAGGGAACAGTCACACACCATTCACTCACACATGCATGCACACCTATGGGCATTTTCATATCTTCAGCATGTTTTTGGACTGTGGGGGTAAAATTCAGAATCGGGAGGTGTCCCGATGATGAAACAGGGAGAGCATGCAAACTCCATACACATGGAATGACAGCAGAGACTCAAACCCAGGTCCCTGAGGTGTGAGGCAACAGTGCTGACCACTGCACTGCCCCGCTAAGAAACTACAATCTGACTAAATCTTCAGCTCAGCCAGATTTGTAATAACCCATCTATCCGCCCATTCTCTATACCCAGTTGCTATGTTCAGGGTCATGGGGGTCCAGAGCCTATCCCAGGAGCTACGGGGTGGAAGGCAGGAAATAACCCTGGATGGGGTGGATTTGATATTATTGTATATATTATTAATATATACAGACTAAGAAACTGACAAGGTAAACACATATGCACAGTCCGATAAACAGAGTACTATATGAAATACACACACGTAGGATGTGTTTTTCATCTATCACTTTCAGATCCATCCTTAATGAGAATATTGCACTCAGTGTCCTCTAGTGGCAGCAGCTGTACAGTGGTGGCCCAAGGGGAACATGCATTACTCATAAAACAAATGTTCCCAGTAATCACAGGTTGGGTCCAACAACCACGAGTTCACCAAGACTAATGCAGTCTATGCCATGAGCGGTGGAACGCAATTAGCTGGGGGAGATAACATAGTTCACCATGGCCTGCACATTAGTGACCCCTAGTGAAAGGTTGGACTGTTGCAGTTTTGCTGGGATACCATAAACCTTATGGCAAAGCTGGGGGGAGGGGGGTCTAGAGGGTCTAGATGACTAAAGAGGCTTGGCAATGGTCTGACCAATTTTGACAGATTGTCCACCACCTAAAATTTAACCCCAAAGAGTAGCAGTGCGATGCTCCAGGTGTAGCTACAGAACGGGGGGTGTCTCTTATTTCCCGCTCTCCAGGTGCTTTGTCATCAGGACATATAAACAGGCACAAACAGTCCTGGCACCAGGCTGGCAATGACGCAGAAAACAAGGCCCTCCGGCAAGGAGGGGGCGGGCATGGGGGGGGTTCTCAACTAAATCAAGACACCAGTATCTTTCTAAATCAAAGTGTAGCATTGCTCAGAGAAGGAAGGCTGGTAAGACCAGTTGGCGTAATCTACTTCCTGTTGACTGCATTTACTGGATCCCCTTTTGGTTAAACCAGACTGTTAATTACACAGCGCAGGCAAACCCCAAAGCTTATCTAAGGCATCCTTCAGTACCTCTAATCCCCCAAGCCAATCCACGAACATGGCACTAGGTAGGAAGCCTTTGTCCCCAAACAAAACATGCCACATAGCTTACAGGGCAAAGCAAAATCATGACCGAAGGATGCTGTTCTCCGCATCTGACCTGATACCACGAGAGGAAATATAAAAATAAAGGCCTTCCCTGAGAAAAACATCTCCTCAGTTTCCCTAAACATTTACTAACAAGAGCTTTGTTTGCAGCCCTCTTGCACTGTCACAGAAAGTAAACAATGCGGAGTAATATTTGCCATTTTTGCTGGGAAACTTCCTCGGCCGTGATGAGTTGCCTGGTCCACCCGCAGCACGAAGCCACACGCTCAGAATTGCTGACAAACGTAGCACACAAGAAAGCTGTAATTGCACCTTCAATTGTTCCTGCTCTTCGGATTTATAGCAATGAAATCCTTGCCTTCACTCATATGTTCATCAAAGGAGTGTAGCCCTGGAATGACACCATTCAACAGAAAGCTATCAAGGGATGTCTAAGCCTGGAAATAAATAAATAAAGAGAGAGACAGAGAGAGAGAGAGAGAGAGTCCTAGTGACAGGATTTGGAATGGAATATTCAGTGTTGTTGATATTGATAAGCACTTTTATCAGAAAGCACAGGAGGATTTCACTGTTGAAAGTATTATATTAGTCTCTGAGATAACAGCAAGGAGTGGGGGGGGGGGTTTAAGGTAAACATGCAGGAGAAAAGTTATTAAAAACGCAGTGGTCACTGAACCAGGTTTAACCGGAATTGCATTGACTCATTCTTCTTCCGAGAAGTGGGACCTATGCCTGAGTAAACCTCAAACAAGCATTATTGTTTGGACCTTAATCTTCAAGGACAGAGATTCTGCCAGGATTGCGTGAGACCAGGAGACGGGGGGGCTCAGATTGTGTCTCGCAGACAATGAGTTGAGAGCCGGCAGCCTGCTCTCTGCCTGCTTCAAATAACCGTTTTTGGACAACGCCATCCATAAATTTCTGTGATAAATGAACCTTGTTAACGTCAGCTTGGCCGCCTTAGATGTTTCCCGAAGGACCCCAGATGCTGGACTGGGGTGCCAAGTGTTCATTTTTTGTTAACAGGTCAGAGCACGAGGCAAACTCAATACCAGCTCAGAACAGGACAAGAAGAATGAGAGTTTTCATAACTCGTTCTCATGTATCTGAGACCTGTCAAGACATGAAGTTCACCTGCCAATCAGATTTAAAGCCTTTCAGCTCCTTTCCACCACAACAGTGTGACCAATGTGTTCTTCATGTGAACTGCAGTCATTTCAGTCTGATTAACAATATTGCAAACGTGATGCATTGATACTTACACTATGCTTAAATTGCTACATATTTGTTTTTTATACACCTAGCTGACTGGCCATGTGTCAGGATTGGTGCCTGTCTGGCCCTGTCCCATGTATTCTCTCCCCGTTTGGCCAGCAGTTCCCACTGGCCGTCCCGTTTCATGTTGCTCTGTTTCCTGGATTGCCACATAGCTCAATGGGTTGACTGTATGGTTCAGAGGCTGATGTCCCTCTGGCAATAAGTTTGAGGTTGCCTAACTTTCATGTTATGTTATGTTTTGGTTTTATTTTATCCCCTCGTGTCTGTATGGTATTTTGTCTTGTTAATGGTTACCCTGCCTATGCCTTGTTTAGTTATGGTCTTGTTCCTAGATTCCTCTTAGTGTTGTCATCCCTCTGTAGTTCTTAATGCTTGTTTGTAGCTGTACTGTCTCTCTGTCTTGCTTTATGCTTCTTAGTCATAGTTATCCCATGTTTGTAATTTCCTGTGTTTCATAACTACCCTTGGTTTTGTTGTTCCTGGTGTTGCTCCCTGCCTTAGTTTAGTTTTGATCCGTCACAGTCCCTTTTATTTCCCGCTTTGTGATCTTTTGAGTTTAATAAAGTCTTCTGTGTGTTGGGGCCCCTCCGTGAATCGTTCCTTCTTCATGATACCCCGCTGTAACACCATGCTGATCCGGAGATGACTAGAGATTCACCTCCTCTGCCCTGGCTCCCAGCCCACAGTGGCGATCCTCCATAAAACCATCTGATAAGTATCCTGGTGTGACCTGGCTCTATTACTACCCTTAATCTCTTGACATTGATAAGGCGATTCACCATGCACGGGAGCAGGAGTTAAACAGCGAAGCACGGGTCTGTCCCTTTTAACATCAGCACATGATAGCACCCTGTCACACTTGGTGAGGAAGCTCTCCTTCACCAGAAAAATGAGGAGGCTGCTGGTGAGACACAGAACCCAAATAGGACCTGTCAACAGCCCACCTTGCATTCCTGGATCATCTGAAATCTGTGAATGTCCATTACTGTACGGCAATCCACTAAACACAAAAGTGGACTTTTTAAATGCGATTAACGCTCCAGTTTCCACGGTTCTCTTAGGGTTGCCTTTGGCGTATTCATCTCCCCGAGCTGCCACGATTCTCTCGTATAAACCTCCTTTGAAGCTTGAATCCAGGGAAGGCAGGTGACCGACTGTTATTCATTCTTAGAGATGGCAAAGGACAGGAAGTAACAATTGACATCTTTACAGGAAAACTATTCCTCTTCAGGCCCTGCAGCACTTGGGACCCAGAAATGTATGACAGCTAAAGCTACATGGATGGAATCTGGTTTGTTTTTTTGGCTCTCAATTGTATTTTTATTCCACAGACAAGTTCTACTGGATTAGCCTCTGACTGAATATTTCTTCAATTCAGAACTATAGAGGTTTTGCCCATATAAGATCAAATCTGGAATTAAAATATTGTCTCCATTCCAGACAGTGCTGCGATTATCTATGTGACCCTCCCATCAAAGATCATCAGTGTTCCAATCAAGGAACCGCAACAGCAACATCTCTGGTAAGGAGCAGACCATTATCATTTCCACTGACGATCAGACCACCGTCATTCCAGGTAAGGAACCGCGACAGCAACATTTCCGTTACGGAGCAGACCACCATCATCTTAACTGACGACCATCATTCCAAGGAAAAAAGCGGGCCAGCACAGTCTCTATTGAAGTGTGGACCACCATCATCTGTGATAAAGCACCCGATGACCATGTGCGTGCCACAGATCCAGAGTACACACACATGGATACACTTCCACGGTAGCACATGGACACACAGCTGAAAAAGATATTCCAGACCTTGAAGTGCAAGAGCCCCAAGGGAGACCATATTGGCTCCGAAGCTGAACCGCTCTAGTAAAACATCCTGCTTTGTAAAAGACACAAGTACAAGTAAATGACCTTTCTTGTGGAATTCAGACTACGGAAGTGTACAGGCTTCAAAACAATCATAGCAGGATTTTGAGACTGTGTGCCGCATTAGAACATTTAAAGCGCTTCCTGTCAGGCAGACTGTCAGGGCACCTCAGGTCAGGAGGAGCGTGGCACGGGGACCTGGCAGCAGTAAATGGCTCCATTAGCAGGTTTGCCCTCTCAAAGAGAGACGGAGACATGGGTGCAGCCAGGACAAGAGACATAAAAACACCACAAAATACCTTGAAATTGGCTGAGAAAAAAAAACAAGAAAATAATCAAGATGGGTCTGATGCTTCGGGCTGAATGAAGGAGTTACAGGTCTGGAGTTTAGGAGGCTAAATGAAACAGAACTGTCAGGTTGGTGAAGAACAAGGGGAAGGTGAAGCGAATCAATAGGGCTAATTGCAGTCACCTGGTTCTCTCCCAAGGCAGCCGGTGGCGATGCACCTGCCCACACAGGCATAAACAGAGAAGTACACACAAGGACACACTGAATGATTCAGATACACCAGTATAATATACTGCCACAGAAAGCAGACGGGCATTAAAGGGCAATAGGGTGTTACAGACAAAGTGCTGATTACCTGAAGCGTGCATAAACCACAATGCACGTAACATAGTGCTAAAACTCATAGCCTTGTATTCGGAAGGTTACTGGTTCAAATCCTAAAAGGTGGGAAACCTTGTTCTCATATCTTTTAGCAAGCTGCAAATAGAAACTGCTTATGTTTGTTTCGGTGATCAGAAGGTCACAGGTTTGAGTCCCAGGCCTGCAGATTGATGTTGCCATTGGGCCCCTGAGTAAAGTTCTTGAGCCCCTTAGTAAGCCTCTGAGACCCCAGTTGCTTCCAGGATGCGGGATGCTGGCTGCCCCTGTGCTGTGACTGCCCAAACTAGCCATTACCTGCATCTGTGTCTCACAGAGCGCAAAATGGGACGAGTGAGAAGACAATTTCCCCATGGGGAAGAATAAAGAATCACTATTTTATGCTAAAAAGCCTTTCTGTGCAGTCGTCTTTGATAAAGGAGTCAGCTAAGCCACTGCAAATGCGGAAACATATTCCCGTATAGGGGTATATGTTACAGTGAAACAATTCTTTCCTAATACTATTATTATTTTATGTTTCTGGAAGTGTCTGCGCGAGCTCAAGAACAAAGTAGCTCACTTGCTTTTATTTTTAGCTTGCTGCAATAGGATGCATTATTTATTCAAAGACAAGATTTTCAAACAGTGCACAAAGAAAACATGAACAAGAAGTGTTTGCGATTATTTATTACGGCTGATTAATAAAAGCGAGAGAATCGGGAGGGGCTGGCGGCAGTAGGGTTTGAGATCATAACCCACTGGGTGAGGAAGGGTGGGTGAGGAGCAGGTGTAGCTATAAACTCAGACTGAGCCATCAATGAACACGGAGACCGACCGGCCAGGACTCAACTGAGCATGCTCACGCATCAGACCGATCTTTACAAATTCATTATCTTTCGCACCGTCAGAACTCGCCCTGGAGGACCACTGACTCGGACAGTTTTCATCCCACCCGAACGTCACGTAATTTTCGATCCCTTCCCCGTTATTTAATTGTAGCGGTGCCACGCTGACATCGACACCTCATTCCCTGCGAGAGGGAGGAACGAGCCGAATGAGAATTCCCGTGAGGAATGCTTAATGAGAACAGACAGGCTGCATATATTCCGAGTCACACGCTCAACTAACACGTAGAAGCCGGGGGTGGAAATTGTGATACTCGATGTACTCATTTAGCAGGCGAATTATCAAAAGCGACGTGCAACAAGGGTCATACGATCCCTCGAGTGGCTGGGGAATAAGGGCCTCACTCAGCGGCCCAACAGTGCAAAGCACTCTCCCCACCATGAGATTTGAACCAGTGACCTGCCAGTCACAGACACAAGGTCCTAACCCATAGAGGCAAACAGCGGCATAACAAATTATCGACCACTTCACGGATTTGCACATCATTCCTTGTTGCAGGCCATGAGAATCTTCCCTGTGTCAATTCAATTTTAACATCTGGGCAGCCACAGCAAGCCGGCCGTTTTACCCCAAGACTCTGGAGGAGGGAGGCTGCCTGCTGGTCGCCACACTTCCTTAACTTTAAAGTTTAAGTTTTAATTTAATGTGTTTTATCCTGCTGATTCACGTCAGTTTTGCTCTGCGAACGCTTCGGCTGATGGAAGCTGGAAAACGCAAAAGTGGAAAGAGAGAGAGAGAGAGAGAGGAGGAGAAGATGAGAAAGTATCAGACCACTAACAGATAAAGGTAATGATGATTAGGCACTATAATAAATTACAGCCCTCGTCGCAATAACAGCCGATTTGTAGTTTAATCATTTGCCACTTCCAGCTCTCTCTATGCTACAATGTTATCTAAATCAGTTGGATAAAGAAGGAGCAACTGGCCTCAGAAGTGACTAACAATAATGAAAATTCAGACAGACAGATAGGAAGGGAAGACCGGGCTCGTAAGCAGATTTATCTCCGTTACCCTGGTTTATAGGCATCAGAAAATCACTTTTCCAATATCGCAATGAAAAAGAAGCAGCTCTTTACCTGATCTGAATGATTCCTGTGTGTGTGGTAGTGGGGTCTGAGATCTGGAAGTATATGCGATTCTGCGTTTTCCCTCTCGGCTGCTCCGATGAGAGTTCGCATTAATGACCAAGTTCTACTCCCAGTACGGCAAAGGTGGGGGGGGGGGGGCTATTGAAATGCAACAACTGTACAGACCTACGCAGAGCCTGCACGCAAGTGTACAATACAGAACGGCTACTGAAATACACCCCTCACTCCAAAGCTGGACACAAGGATTTTGGTTTGAAAACTTGCATTTCTTTTTACAAAGCACAACTCCAAAGTTGAGCGCTTCAAAGTCAGTTAAAGAAGTATTTTTTTTTAACTGAGGGAGGAAAAGACAAAAAAGGGCCAGACCTGACAGGAAACTGGTTGATTCCCAGTGGAGGTCTTGTTAATGAAGTTCAAATACTACTGTAACACTGCTCATTAAGAAAGCCCCATTGATTACTAAGTAAGGCTTTTGTTTCAGACCGATAATAAATTCAACAACAGGATGTATTATTCCTGAAAAAATAGGGAGGGAATTTCAGCAAGTGACCTTGCTAAAAATGATCTGAAAAATTTTGGGCTTGAGGGTCATTCTGACCTTAGACCAAAGCTTGAGGGATAAAGTCTAAAAGGACTCTTTTGATAAGCAATAAAAATGAGTTTGCCAAGAATGGGGGGCTTCTGTGGGAGGTTCCCCAGGGTCTGGAGCTTCTTGGCAATGGTTTGGAAAATTAAAAAGAAGCGAGAAACACTTTTCGTTGCTAATGGTGCATTTTTCTCAGGAGTATTTACAGGCGAATGTCAAGGAATGAGCTGATGCTTGCAAGTGAATGTGAATGACCATAAATGGGATCCCTCCAGAACCCTAGTCAGGTTCCTCATTGGCTAGTTCCTTGCATCCCTCGCTGACATGAAGCCCCCCCCCCTGCCCCCAGCTCACCCAGGCAATTGTGTCCGTCGTGCGCCAGCCGGAAGCCGTCGTAGCAGGTGCAGCGATAGTTGCCCGGGATGTTGATGCACTCATGCACGCAGCTGCCGTTGTACTCGACGCCGCACTCGTTAATGTCTGTAGTGGGGGACACAGGAATAAAACTGTCACGTCGGCACATTTCTCTGTGGTGAGACTGCAACCAAAAACTAAAACATAAACATACCTCCCTGCAGCTAATTAATTAAGCCCCAGGATTTGTTTGTACGCTAAAGTTATATAAACAAGCAAAGCCACGCATGCATCCATCTTCCTTCTGCTTATAAAGGTCTGTGGTGAGCCTGTAGGCTGTCCCTAGAGCAGAAGACAAGAGCCTGGAGGCTGACCCCAGGGCAGTGGACACGAGCCTGGAGGCTGTCTCCAGAGCAGAAGACAAGAGCCTGGAGGCTGTCCCCAGGACAGGGGACACGAGCCTGGAGGCTGTCCCCAGGGCAGAATACAAGAGCCTGGAGGCTGTCCCCAGGGCAGTAGACACGAGCCTGGAGGCTGTACCCAGGACAGGGGACACAATGATGATTTTAAATTCTCATTTTCCATCTATCCAACCACTTATCCTGGTGAGGGAAAAGCCTGCCGGCTGCCCCTGGCAGCACAGGGAACAAGAATCAAATACATCCTGGGCCAGATGGCTGTGGGCACACGGGCAATTCAGAGACTGGCTAAGACAGCAGGATGAATACCACACAGCACAGAGGGCATGTGGAATCTCCATACACACAGAATGGGTGGGGTTTGTTTGCCACACATCACACTGCATTATTCCCATCCAGAGAATTCCAGTGACAGACTGCAGGCTCAACACAACCACTGACTAGATAAGTAGATGGAAACCATCACTAATTAGTACTGGTTACATTGGTAGTAATGAAGCCGTTGGTTTCAGTAGTGCTGTTTTGACAAATTGTTTCAGTAGACAAACATACTGCATTATGATTCATGTTCATGTAACTAGGAGTCTTCTGGGATAAACCTTTATACTTAACTTGCATAATGCTATACGAGTGATTGACTCAATACGTGTTTCACTCATATGACGTATCTTAATGGCGGTGTGAGGAGATGTAAAACTGGGGGGACAGAATATACACAGATTAATATGCTGTCAGTTTGGCGGGGGACGTGCTCACAGGTAAGGATCAAAGCTGGAATGACCAAAGCCATCCAGTTCCACGTGAAACGGAAGATTATGTAACTTAAATCCCATCTCGGCAAAGGCCAGGCGGGGGGTGGTTTCCGAATCAGAAATGTTCTTATTTGCAATGCAAACCTAGGTGAAGACAAACTGCAAGGACAAGGGGACGACTGCGGGAGGCAAACTTGCCAAACATCTCGGATGTAAAGTTTTAAATTAGAGATAAAAGAATTCATTCTACGTCTAAAGGTACAGAAAGTAAGTGGGGGGGGGGGGGACACAATAAGCGAATCAGCTGGAAAGAAGCGGGCCAGAACCAGGCAATAGGTAGAAGTCAACGCAGAACCACCACAGGAGGCCCTGGAGGCTGTTTGTGGGGTTATGACCCGTGATAACAGCGAACGGTCAATCGACCAAAACAATCTATTCCCTCCCTTGAACAAAAGCAGGAAAAAAATCACCAGCCAGGATAATCTCCCTCCAAATTGCTCTTCTTTTTCCCCTCAATCCCGAAACCATTTAATTGGAACTCATATCACAGCAAGTGACTTTAGGCCCTGGGAGTCGGTATTTTGATTGACTGCCCCCCCTCCGCCCCCCCACAAGGTGACACAGAATGCACACTCGTCCGGAGGGCAGAGTGACCTGGACTGGACCGCATTCTGTGTCCACTTCGGCAGGGTCTCACTAACACAGAGCGGCCTGTTAGCTGCCCGTCGCCCAGGGGTGGGATGGGGGGGATGGTGGAGAGAGAGATTGCCCTTGATCCAGCTGGATCACACCCATCTCCACACAGCCAGCTAGCAGACTTAGGCGGGACCTGGCCAGGGCTCTCACATTTGCTAAAAGTATTGATCTGGGATGTTCAGGCCATACTCAGAAATGCCAGCTTCAAGCCAACTGGATGGCAGGATCCCCACTGCAGCCACTTACAAATCTTTGCCGTCCGAACTCCCCGAGGAGGAGCCCAGGAGGAGACCCACATCCCTCTGTTTTCTGCTGCTCTCTTTCTGCACGTTATCTCTGCGCTCATAAAACAGTTTGCCAACAGTGAATGTCTCATTTTATTTAGACTGAGCCAGCTCAGTTGAGAGTGGGATTTATTTCTGTCGCATTTTACCACAGAGGAAAAAAAAATATGCGAACTCGGCAAGGTGACGCGTGACATTCCATTTTACCGTCTGGCTTTAACTCTCTTACAGCTCTGCTCACTCTACAATGGAGAATTTAAGGTCCCGTCTTAAATGTCAACTTTGAAATGGAGAAAGTTCCATGTTAAAAAAAAATTATGTCACACATGACTCAAACTGTGATGCTGAATGTCTAGTTCGAATCGATGGGGATTCATCACCTTTGACAGCTGAAGAATCTCTGCTGGAAGAGTCACGCTGTAAAGCTTCTCCATCAGGTGAAGATCCAGGTAATTGAAGATCAACCGCAAACAAACAAAGAGCCACATCTCCCGGGGTCTTTCCATCCATCCAGCATATACTTTCCATAATTCTTTATCAAGGACAAGGTCACAATGTGCCTGCAGCCGATCCCAGGAAGCCAGTCTATCGCAAAGGACAGGCCACTGGGGTTTTTCAAGCGCTTTCCCACCTTAAGGCACACAGACATTGTTTTCTGAGGAAAGTGTTGGTTTTGTATCATGAATAATGGGATACTGATGATCCGAGGGGTGCAAAATGGGAACAGGCCCAAATTATGCTTCCAGGTCCTGGTTGGCCAGGGTCTTGCAGGAGCCAATGCATTTTGGGCAGAGCTCCCAGACTCCCCTTCAATGGCTGGTGTGGGGGGGGGGGGGGGGGGGGGGGGGGGCGGGGGGGGGGGGGGGGGGGGGGGGGGCGGGGGGGC
>JABFEA020000130.1:20550893-20564555 GCA_019775915.2 Cyphomyrus plagiostoma | reverse complement strand
TGAATGCCAGTCGTCCATCCAGTGCGTCCAGTATAATTACCTAGGGTCACAGACAGCATGAGCAATGGCCACCATTATGTGTCATTCATCACAATACAGAACAAAAAGGGTCAGAAATCCGGAGAACCTACATGACATATAAATGTTTTCTAAAGAGTGAAAAGCAGCACATGAAGCAGGTCATTGCTTTGCCTGCACACCAGAAGCTCTATGTGTGCAGACAATCCCCTTACAACAAATGCCAAAGCAGGTTCTTTTAATGCATTTTGACACTCACCAGTGACTGCAACCTTCTTGTTTAATGGGGGAAACAAATAGGAAATGGACCCCCTCACTGTGGCATGCCCAGATGGCAGGTATAGAGACCTTCGGGGGTGCTGAGGTAACGCTGATGCAACATAAAGTCTCTAGAAATAGCTTCACCTCTCGCTACCACAGCGAGCTGCCTAAATCCGTGTTCCTGTCTGAGACCATGCTACGGGCGCAGGCTCCGTGCGAACTATCATCACTGCAGTGCTGTAAGAGCGCTCGGGGCCCAAAGGGCAGCACGCCGCCGTCCTCTCTGTGTATCCGCTGGAAAAATAGCGTCTGTATGTCCAACCGAATCTCTCGCCTGTTACTGCGCGGCGATATTTCATTATGTGCCTGATGTGTGAATACTTTTTGAGAGATTTCCAACGTCGTTTTCCCGACGGCTGATATTAAATTGAACTCACTGCATGCAAATAAACGCACGCTAGCAAATTAGCAGATGTATGTAGTTCGGTAGATATAAAAAATGTGTTTCAGGCCAATACAAGATGTACTGCACGTGCATGGAAATAAGCGTGAGACCCTAAATGTTTGACGACTGGTGAATGTCCGGTCCGCGATGGGGCATTTTAAAGTATAGCCTATCGTCCAAGTTCAGAATTAATCCCTGTATAAGAACATTATTCCTTAGAAAAAGAAATATGTATTTTCCTCAATTAGTGTCAACCCCAGAATAGAAGTGAAATTAATCATACAAACCTTTTTCACAAATTAAAACAAATGATAATATTATCGCGATCATAAGTTAATTATCTAATTTAGACGTCAAATGAAACTTTCTGAAAACATTGAATTTACATTTGGATCAACTGGCATTTTGACAATTATGGACGCAGATGCTCAGGGTAGCCTATGTGGAAGTGATAAAATTAATTTTTAGTTTCTTCTTGTTACATATATGAAACGCCAAAAAGGACTTTGTTACACTACATCTTCGCTAGTTTGAAACCTCCCAATTTACAACTGATCGTTATTATTTAAGCATTACACAATACACATTACAGTAAACCTCATACGGTTTTGCATGCATGCAACCTCAAAGGAACGAAATTTTGTACGAAAATGATAAAACTTACCTTGATAGGACATGTTTCTTAACGCCGGTACGGGCTGTTTGACTGAGGCAACCAGAAACAAACTTATTAATCCGATACAAGCGCGCATTACCCCTGCAGTATACATATTGTTCGGTCGCACTGGAGAGTCGATACTCTCTTAGTGTAAGAGACACAAGCTGACGGTGTTCGCTGGAAAGTTCGTCGAAGCTCAATGCAGCCTATAAATTGCGAATGCCCGTCACCCCCTCAGTCCTGTCGCTTTGTTTTACCAAGTTCCCCGTTTAATTTGAAAGGGTTGGCAAATCGCTGGCGCCCGGTACCGTGCAGCCTCTAAGCCCCGGAGTGCTGTGATCATGTTCGCCACCGCAACCAAGTTCAATATAAGAGAGAAGGTGGAAGTGTGAAGGCGAGGGTAAAAGAGGAGGAGGAGGGACGGAGATCCGCGCATCGCCTCAGCCACTGATCACGATCTCCCTCCCTTCCACCCCCTCCTTCGGTGTATCGAGCTGCACGCAATAATTTCTTCTGCAGCAGGAATTCACCGCTCTGCGGCTTGTTTGGACCGTACTGTGCGTTACCTCGGAAACGGCTTCCGGGCGGCAAAGGGGGTCAGACGCCGGGGCCATGTGCAATCAATGGGTCAACACGAAATATACGCAGCCTCAAGGCCAGTCGTTACACTAAAAGAAAAAAAGAAAATCCTTCGCTGACGGAAAAAGAGGCATTCCCCCTTTTAATGCTATGCAAACATCAAAGAACAATTTCGACCAAAATGCCCCCTGGCTTCGTGCAATTCGCATTCACAGAGTCCATGACTATTCATTATTTTAAAATACACAGTTGGATGGAGTAGCCGAGGAACATAAGTTAGTTATCGTGTGTTGTAGAACTTATGAAGTGGTATTTGGAGCATTGTAGTGAAGAACCGTTTTAACTGGTCATTTGCATGGATTTTCTCTTAGTAGGCTATTGAACCCGTATGTCTTTCTGCGGCTGTATTTCTGAAAGCTGAATCTGCCTTTACATTAGTCAGTCCGCTGAGTGGTGTGCCTTATTATTTCGGATTGGAATCCTGCACTTAGATGCCTGACCTTGAAAAATATTTCAAACACTACTTTAGCAGTGAGCGGACCTGAACCTTATCCTACTGAATGTCTCAGTCATAGGCCACGTTACGATTGAGCATGCACGTAATTTATGTAGTATATGCCCAACTTCTGTAGCTATTTCTGCTCCTGAATGACATCTGCAGTCTTCACACTTTTGACTGCATCTTGACACTTTTCCCTTTTACATACTCAGCTATAATTCTGAGCGGTAAAACACCCTTGCCTTCACATAAACATCCTGACTAAATGGCATTTAAAAAATAAAACAGGAAAATTGGCCTAAATAGGCCTATATCTGAATGATGTGCATTTCAAAATCCATAGAAGTTTTGCAGTCCGTGATATTGAGCAGGAAATGCAGCTGGGCTGGATGGATGGAATATTTTTTGCAGTAGACCTATTATTCCGCAGCTATGCTGCTGCTGATTGAGCGGCCTTTGGCACACTTTAAGATGCATGTAACTTAGGGAATTGTATTGTCCATATAATAGCCCTGTTCAGATAATGGCCCGTGAAGTACACATAATTCTTTTTTTAAATAAGCGACTAAATTGTTTTATCATGGGCCATTTTTCTGGGATCAGCGTTTCGTCATTGAATTATTTAATAAAAGTTAAAAGTTAGAGAAACAGGGAGTGCAATTTAGTGTCGCACGTAGTTTCCCCTTATAAAACCAAAGTTGCGACATCATAAAGAGCTTTAATTGTTATTATATATTGGCACTTTTGTCATTGTTGCAGCGGTTTTCTTATTTTCTGATGGACTCCAATACTCTGTTTTGCTCACGGATACAATATGGCATCAGATTTAATTAATTAAGTACTAAGCCCTCAGTCGTGTGAAAGACGGTTTTTTCCGTTTCCGAAGTATGACACATTGCGGTCTGTATCAAACACAGTTTATGTTACCCCAATAACCCAGTAATTGGCTATTCCTGCCAGGACACTTTGGTTACTCACAGTATTTAAAAATCTAGCGGTGACACAGTCAGTCAGTGCTGATCTTCAATGCGAGATAGAGACAATGATACTTTTTAGTCTCAGTTTTCTCGGTGGCTTTTAGTCATCCTGCGGAAAGATTTCCCCATTGGCAAACCGCGATATTTCAGTTCCTATAGGCTATTAAGGAAATTACAAGCAATGGACAGCACGGGGTTTGTTGTTAGTACACTTAAGGTGGCAGCACTCAGTTGTTCTGGGTAACAGATGTGACATTTTGGCATTAAGGGTTATCTCGAGACTGAAGAAATACATGCAAACACTGCAAAGGATATAAGTATAAGGCCGATAAATTCATGGGCGTTCCAAGGCCATAGTTTATTCCCCTCCCGTGTAATGCAATTCTGGAATTATTAAAACATGCGCACACATAATGCTGCAATATTGGATTAAAGCTGAATTTGTGTTATGACACCCAAGACGTTTATGAATGAATTTGTCACATTTTAAAATGAGATGTGTAGTTCAGACAAGGTCATGTCACTAATGAGACATTGGCACTGGAGGGTACACTGCACAACAGGATTGGGGAGGAGCTGAATAGGGGCTCGAATCTGACCAGTTAAACTGAAATTGTTGTGAGTTTAGGGGTATAATGGGCATCCATGCAATTCAGGAGTGGTGTCATCCATGCAGTAAAATAGGCAGTTGTAAATGTAACTAACGTACGTGTTAATGCACCTTAATTTCCAAGATCACGTATTTTCTCAGTGCTCAATGATCATTGCTAGTGTTGCTGGTCGCATAAGCAGGAAAAATATGCGAGAAAATGCTGGAGCAGGTATATGCATGCATGTATGACTTTATGCAGGTTTGGAAGTCCATGTACTCTCTCTCTCTCACACACACACAAACACACAATGACAATTTAGAGACAGCAATCCACATGTTTTTGACTGCACGGTGGAAACCAGCGAACCAGGAGCCAGGCCACAGGCACACAGATAGAAAGGTAGAACATGCAAACTCCCACCTATAAGGGAGCCGGGGCAGAAATCGAAAATTATTCTTGAAAGTGAAAATATTGGCTTTGACAAACAACGGTTACAGCAAAACTATGCAGTTTTGAATAATTTGTTGGGACTGTCATTATCATTACTTAGAAGGCTACTAGAACAGTATGTTAAATTCTAGCATCATTTTACTATTTTTACTATGGTGATTGTGGCCTTTGACATAGTGTTCTTCATAAATAATTCAAGAATACATTAAAATGAAGGTTTTTTTGTGGACAGCGAATCCCTTTCCTACAGAAGGCATCAGTCAAGTCAGAACAGAAAGACCTATATATGTATCTACCCTGCAGGCTTCCAAATTTACCTTTACCTTCTGTAATTTGGTTACATTGGGATCTATTGAGATTGTTGGGTTTGATTTTTATCATTGTGAGAGTTAATCTAAAAACCAAAGCATCTTGATACAAAAGCAATCGGGGATGGAAATCCACTTCTGAGCCTTCACAAGTCGTTTTATGTTTTTCTGCTGCTTCATTTCAATAGTTCTGTAAGATTACGCAGCGAATCAAAACAAGAGGAGCAGATTAAAGCCACAACCTCTCTTTGCTGTGAGTGGATTCCATGCTTCTTGATTCAAGACCCAACAGGGCTATTCACTCAAAAGCCTGTCAGATGTGAAGAGTTCAACATTATTAGTGACGGTACCAAAAATGACAATGCAACAAGCTAAAATATCGTGGATTCGGGTTGCAAGTTGAGAAAATGCACTCTGAGAGAAGCAGAGCTAAGACAGTCAAGTCAGCTAAGGAAGTAAGCACTTCACGTGAGAGAAGGTGCTGGCTTTGCTTTGCTCCAGGTTACGGCAGCTGTCACATGTGACACAGAAAGGCAGGTTCAGTCAGAGTGAATGGCCGATTCATTTTATAAATAATAGCAACCTCACATACCTTTCCAATGCAACCTTAACATATAACATGTGAAAGGTCGAGCTGGTGATTCACGACGGTGTGCCAAAGTGGCCGTGACCTGTCATTGTATGAGAACAGTGTTAGAGAGCCTGTATGAGAGCATGTTAGAACTCCATGCCTTTGATCAGAAGGTCACTGGTTCAAATCCCCTGAGCCACCAAAATGGTGCCACCATTAAGGAAGATCCTTAACAATAATGACTCTGGGGACACTTTCTGTCCTCTGATCCTCACTTGCATGTCACTTTGGACAAAAGTGCTTGTTAAATAAATGTCGATGCAAAGTAAATGTATTCTGCACTAATAAATGGTGTTAACATTGACCACATAACACTGATTTTTTTAAATTATGCCATTTAGAATAGTGTATTCCATGGATTTTCAATGTAGTAATTGAGTACTGGTTATAGTTTCAATGTTACTGTGATTGATATGATTTGATTTTTTAAAAATTTTACAAGAATACACATCTTCGCCAATGATCTGAAGGAAACCAATCCTTTTTATTCCTTTATATCTACAACGTGAAATCAGCAACGCATCATTAAATGTGGACTCAGTGAAAATCTCTTTGGTTTCTAAGTTGTAGAAGCAAATGTTAATGATCGAAAGGATGGAAACTGCATAAACTTGGACTTGAGTCGTCCTCTTCTGGTCCGGGAGAGGAATTACAATCCTCTTATCTTGAGAAATCGGTCTAATGGCAATGAGAATCATTTACTTCATTTACTTTCGCGGCTGCAGTAATTTAGTTTCCACCAGAATACAATAAAAAATTGCCCAGATTCTCGTTATAACATTCGTTTAAATAATTTTATCACGTTTAAATTGATGGAGACTGAGCTCAAACCCTCCGCACTTACATGTGCATCTGCGTGAATACGAGTATTATGGTAGTAAATTTATTAGCTTAAATGTTTGTAGTGAGGCGTAGTGTTAATCTCCCATCTCCCATTCCGACTCATCCAATTCTGCGGGTGGAATTTAGGGCTTATAAATTGGGGAACAGCTTCTTCCCCACAGCTGTCAATTACTCAAAAGTACCTTAGAGCGTTCTTTTTCCTCCTGCCTATACCTACTCACACAACTTGGTACCTCGATTGAACAGTTTTATTAGGACGTTGTCTGCTCATTTACGTGCACCATTTTTAACCCTGTGCCTTGTTATATTTCCGATAGCACAATCATTCTCACTCCGCACAAGTCTGCGCCTTAATTAGACACGGGCTACATCGTATATTTTGTTCAGAACCATACTTTACACTTTTATTAATGTCTATTATTATCCATTATAATTTAATGTATTTATATGTTTTTAAGTTGCACCTGTTAAATAATTGCATTTCACCGACTCGATCTGTACCTCTACTCAGCACACTGACAATACAATTAATCTTAAAATAACAAATATATCGCTGAGTTTTTCTCGTTATAACGAGATACGTGTAATATATAACGGAAAGCTCGTATATGAAATACATAATGTTCAAATCTATCAAGCAGCCAACTGAAAAGGCATATTTTTATGCTTCACTTCTACCACCTGCAATATTCTATGCACTTTTTAAATTCAGGTATTATTCCAGGGTAAATTTTATTTTTATCAAGGTGGCATCAAAATGCTGTCGTAATATTGCAATAATGTAAGTTCCTTCGGGTAGGGGAGGATTTTTAAATCATATGGGAACAGTCCCGTTTTCTCCGACCAAAATGTCCGGATATTTTGGAAATGTACTTTAGCTAGACTGGTTACTGACAAATACATTTATACTACATGTCGCCCAGTACAATACTTCACACACAATGAAACTGTGTTCCGAACGACCAGTGGCCTGTACTACGAAGCGGGGTTACTGGTTTATCGAGGTGACTTGTCGGATTTAAGGTAGTCTGGGCAAAATGTGAGTGAGCGAATATAAAGTCCATTTAAACTTTGGTACCTTAAATCCGACAATTTACCCCGATGAGCCAGTAACCCCGCTTCGCAGTACAGGCCACAGGTCCCTTAGAGCAGAGGTCCCCAACCACCGGGCCGCATAGAAAAAAATTATTTCGTCGTATTTACCCCCCACACTTTAAAGGCCAGTCCATGAAAATATTGTCTGACATGTAATTGGTCCGTGGCGCAAATACGTTGGGAACCGCTGCCTTAGAGAATTACTCGTGTTATCTTCTTCTGTACATTCGGTGCGTTGCCACTTTAAATATTCAGCTGTTAGGTTTCCTTTATCTGACTATTGGGTACCGGCTTACACGTCACAATCACGTGTACGTCCTGTTGCCATGGAGTACACATGCCCGCAAAATTTAAAAACAAATAAGGTACCAGTCTTTTCTTGTATAAATGGAAGCTTCTGGTTGCCGTGTGCTTTCTGTTCGGGTGTCAATAATATCAGCAACAACAGATACAGTATTTTTTACAGAAGGTTGGCATTGTAAACAGTTTAAAACACTGTCCATTCAAACCCGAGGGCTTTTACATTACGTCGCGTCCCAAACATGGCAAAAAGGGGGAGGAGTTATATTCTTTGTTTTGGTTCAATCGATGAATACACCATTTCCCGTTTTTAAAAGGAGAGCAATAGCCTAATAGTAATTTTTAAAAGCTGGATTAGGAATTATATAATGTTTATAAATGCATGTAGGTTATTTATAACTAAACTAATGAAATGGTTATTTATAAACAACACTATGTTGTAGTCCTAAAAGGCAGCCGTTGATATATTGAAACTATTTACACCCCTTTGCGCTGTTGGTTCAATCCACTTTATAGTTGGTCAGCTCACAACTTCCGGTAGTAGTGGTAGTACATAAAAATATTCAACGTCAGTTTGTGGTTGACATCTTATTCCTTCAAAAGAAGAGCACAGTCTTCAGATATTGACAGGTAAGGTAAATGATGACACGTTATTAGTTCAAATACTTTTATTGAAATAAATGTGTTTTTCTCTGAAGTATGTCATGTAAATTCGTATTTGCATACATGCATAAATACTAGGTAACACTTTATTTGAGGGGGCACATATAATGTATTATTCAGCTATTATTTATTAACCACAAACTAAGTCTTACATTAGAGTTACATACTGATCTCATGTTCGTTCGTCAGTGGTGAATCGTGGCGCATCTTTTATCGACCAATTACAATATATGTTAATTCTGTAAACGAAGAAGACACTACCAATCAACTACGGAAGGAACACGTAATGAATAACACAAGTGATATATTGATCTCATGTTTGTTCATCAAAAGTGTTCATCTTTTATCTCAAGTAGGTACTATATTTGATCATAATTTGTACTTTAGTAACTGAGTTACTATACTGCATATTTCTACCCCCTCAAGTAAAGTTAAGTACTTTGTCCATATATTTGTAAATTACTATTGTAGTGAATTACTATTGTAGTGGTCTATATTGTTTTGTTATCTTTTTTTCGTTTACACTAGAAAATGCATAACGGGGACAATTTAGAAGTACAAGCCAGTGATAAATCATCCGATCTCCCCAGTCTTCAGATCCCCAACTCTCCGACAGGTACGTAAATGATGATCACGACTGAAGCTAAGTGAAAGAATCCATAGAATTTTATGAATTGTTTGTCCAATTAAAATATATATGTCACGTCAAACTCGTACGTGGCCTGTGCATTATTATTATTGGCCTTGTTGTGTCTGTGGTTGAATGCGTTCATCTACTCGCCTCCAGGCAGTCCACCCAGACAGCGACCCCTGTCAGATATGCTGGAAGTGGAGCACTGCGTAGCTAACCTCACCCTGGCACATGAGATAGTCGTCAACGCAGACTTCCGGTTCAGGCAAAACAACGCCCCCAAAGACAGGTATGAGGTGTAAAAAAAAAAAAAAAAAAAAAATCAGTTCAAACTGCATATAAAATGTAGATTAAAGACGCGTACAGTGTGTGCACAATCCAAATATTCTACAAATTTAACTTCAACTTTGTATTTTTTAACCATTTATTTGAAGAAAAACAGTAGAAATAATTGTTTTTTTTTATAGCCTGGAGGGTAGGGTGAAAGAGATGGTCCACCAGGCATTCTGGGACAGCTTGCAAGCTGAGCTGTGTCACAGTCCTCCAGACTATACCCACGCGATTTCCCTGCTGGAGGAGGTGAAGAATGTGAGTATTTATCACTATCACTAGGGGGCAGTGGTGTCACTGTAACACACATATGGGCCTGTTGTAGGGATGCCTCGATACCACAATTTTGACTTCGGTACGATACTAGGATCTAATACCCTGGTATCGATACCATAGGTAAAAAAAAAAAAAAAAAAAGGAAACAGGCAAATATAGGTCAATTGAGAACAGTTTTATTAAACACAGTGCTTAACTCTATGAACCACCGTGCAAAGAAATTGTTACAAAAAAAATCTCTCTCTCTCTCTCTCTCTCTCTCTCTCTCTCTCTCTCTCTCTCTCTCTCTCTCTCTCTCTCTCTCTCTACAGCAGTAATATGCTCTGCACCACTATTACTAATACTAAAAATAATAATACTGATTTCTTTAAAATAAATGTCTAAATTAAATCAGTTGAAACTCACCTGTTGTTCTCTTAAATTCTTGAACAGATCAGGATGGGCAAGTGACAAATGCTTGCTAAGATTTGATGTGTTGCCTCCCTTGGCAGCACATGATTTAGAGCAGCGCTTGCAGACTGGTGCATTGAGGTCTGTGGGTTCACCCTTTTCATCACTTCTGTGGGCAAAGTAATGCCATATTTCACTTCTACCACTCTCGTTATTTATTAATTTCGGACGACGTGTAGAGCGCGTTTCATCCGTGTGATCCATCGCCGTGTGTCTTGTTATCACGCTTGCCGGTTTTACGCCAGTCTGCGCAACACTGCCGCATAGTGGCGAAAATCGGAACAGCGGATGAAATACCGAACTGAGCAAGGTTTTGATATTGTACCGTTTGAAAAATAATAAATACCAGTATTTTCACAGTACCGGTGTACCGCACATCCCCAGCCTGTTTATGTACACAGTTTGGCTCTGTGGTGTTGGTTCTGACTCTTTCAATTCCTCCTCAGATACTGCAGTCCCTGCTGCTTCCAGGCCACGTGCGTCTCCGGGCCCAGTTGGAGGAAGCCCTGGACATGGGGCTGATCCGACAGCAGGCCAAACACGGTGCCCTAGATCTGCAGCGCCTGAGCGGCTACATCGTCACTACCATGGCCTCCCTGTGTGCCCCCATCCGCGACGCCGAGCTCCGCCAGCTCCGGGTGCTCTCTGACCCTGTGCATCTGCTCAGGTGGGCAGCTTGGAGATCATGTCCTTTCTAAAAGTGCAGCAGGTCCTCTTACCCAATGCAGGTTAATTATCCTGAGTGTGTTGTTAATGATTTTTTTCTTCCTTGTTTCATGTATTTAGAATATGTAATTGGTTGAAGTTAACTATATACCTTTAGTTGTTAGTAAGGGGGGAAAAAAACTAATCATTTTATGAGTGAAACCGTATCAGTGCGAGAGGATTTCCCCATCAGCATGAGCTCACCAGCTGTCTTCTCCAGAGAGATCTTCCGTGTTTTGGGCCTGATGAAGATGGACATGGTTAACTTCACCATGCAAAGCCTGAGGCCACACCTTCTCCAGCAGGCTGTCCAGTACGAGCGTGCAAAATTCCAGGCGATCCTTGACAGACAGCCAGGTGAGGCAGGGATGTTGCACGGGTGGGTTGTGGATGACAGGACAGAGCCCCACAAACACACTCAGCCAGGCATCAGCTTTCAAAAGCTGAATATAATACACACACACACACACACACACACGTGGCATGCAAAAGTCTGAATTTTTTTCAGTGTTTTACAGTCTCAGAATAACAACAGGTTAAGGGTCCGAAGCAAAAGTTTATGCATCCTTCGTGATCAGTAGTTCAGTACATGTATAGTAACACTCCCTTTGGCAAGTGTCACTGCTTGTAAATGCGTTTTTGTAACCAATCATGAGTCCTTCAGTTCATGTTTGGGGGATTTTGACCTCTTTCTTCTGCACTTCAGCTTTTCTGTGGTCTGACTCCATTTCACGTTGACACTTCATCCTTTTGAACGCTTCTGAACAAGATGCTATTGTTTGTGAGAATGAGCCATATTTTAATATGTTTTATTGCTTGACTTAAACTTGTTTGCACAGAACAAAAATGATACAGTGATTTTGCAGATTTTACTTGCTTTCGGTGAACTTCTGCATGTCACTGTATAATATAAAATATCTATATTAAACTCTCAGTTCCTTTGGAATTAATTTGAATTCATTGTGTGTGGTTCTTGCAGATTCCCTGGATAATACCACTTCCTGGCTGCAGGGGGCAGCACAGGAGCTCGCCTCTGATAGCTTAGTGGTGCCACCCAAGGGAAGTTCTGCCCGTAGCACATTTGTGGTGAGCCCGAGTGCCACGCTGACCTGTGCATACATGCGTCTCCTGAGCTGGGATTCTGAGAACCATTGCTATCCTGAGGTATGCCTGTAGGGGGGGCACTGCTAGGTGGAATGGTTGTTACGTTTGTCAAGGGCAGCAGCATTTCAGTAAAAACAAATTTTAATGTCATTTAAATGTGAATCTGAAGTCTTGATGTATTTTTTGGTGAGAAATGCAAAATAACATTGTCATATTTAACTCAATTTTCAATATTGTCTGCAGCTTGGGGACTCAGATTGACTGTGCTGCTTAAGTAACAACAGGCGACTGACAGCTTTCCAACTGTCCTGCATCTTTATCCGCTTTTCCAGACCGTTCAGATGGACCGGGCCCGTCTGGACTCGCTGGGGCAGGCCGCGCAGCGCCTGGTGTTGCAGGCTGCAGTTCTGCTGGTGACCAGCACTCATTGTGAGGCGGGTGTCTTCTCAAGGCCAGGGTTTGTAGTTAAACTCAAGCAGGCTGTTGCTGCCCTTCTGGAGGGCTGTCACCACAGGTAAGAGGGGAGGGCTGATGGCTGGATGAACGGGAGCCATCGGTCAGCGGTAAGGCTGAGAGACCTATGGCCTGGGAAGCAAGCAAACCACCTGCCTTTGGTCCAGCCTTCCCTCTGGCTGCGCTCTACTGGTTTAAATGTTAGACATCTCAGATTAGTTTCTAATAAATACATTAAATGAGTATCAATTAAACAAATTATGATTTATTTTATTTTCTCAGTTTGACACACATAGGGATTTTACTTACGTAAGAATGTTCGGAGAGCAGAAGGAAAAATGATTAATTCAGAGAGGGGGTCAGATTGTAGAGGAGGTCAGCCCAAGCGACTAGAGGAGGCGGGACCAGCCATTCAGGTATATTGGTCCCACCTCCTCAACAATTTGACTTGGCACCTCTCTGAACTAATCATTTTTACTTCTGCCCTCAGGACATTTTTGTGCAAGTAAAACTCCCATGAGCCTATTTTACAAATTCTGTCTCAAAACGACATTTGTTCTGTCAGGAGACTTGATCAGTTCAGGATAACTAACAGTATTCTGTTGTGAACTCAGGGGATTCGATCTGCAGGGGGCGCTGCTGGGTGTGGGGGAGCAGGTGAAAAAGCTGGTGAACGATGCCCTGATGGCCCAAGGAGGGACAGTACTGACACTTGAGAGGGAGGGGATGCTGAAGGCACAGATCGCTGGGCTGGTCAAGGACCAGGACCCTGTCCGTATTCTCATAGGTCAGCATCCCTTGAGACCACACCCACATGATCATGTGACAGTATTTTAGAAAAATGGGTTGTTTCATAATTTTCAGATGTTAAATGTATTTTATAGATTAAAGTACACACAGGAGAAAAAAATGTGAACTACTTTGAAGGCAGAATGAAATTAATAAAAATAAAATTTCAGTAAGTGCAATCTGCAACAATGTATACTGTAAAGTGTAAACAGTCATTTTGCAGATAAAGTAATGAGGGGCTTATTTTTGGGGCTGTCTGACCTGATTTATAGGTGCCCGTGTCCAGGGCTTTCTGAAAGCTGCGCTGGCAGCGCCCACCACCCCGGGAGCCCCACCAGTGCCTCCTGCCTTACTGCTGGTGGACCATGAGCTGGCAGAGCTGGGCATGGTGTTTCAGCGCATAGTTCGTTTCAACCAGCAGGTGTTCGGCCCATTCTACTCCTCCATTCTCAAGAAGTTGCTCTTTCCACAGGGGGCACCAGAGATGGGGCTAGATTCCCGTTAGATGATGCTCTGGCATCATTTCCTATATACACTCACCTAAAGGATTATTAGGAACACCTGTTCAGTTTCTCATTAATGCAATTATCTAATCAACCAATCA
>JABFEA020000130.1:20519386-20533398 GCA_019775915.2 Cyphomyrus plagiostoma | reverse complement strand
CCCCGCCCCACCCCCCCGCCCCCCCCCCGGGCGGGCCAAAGTCCGGCGCCTGCCCGGGGCCGGGCAAAGCCGGGGACTGACAGGGGTGGGGCAAAGTCAGATGACTGTCAGGGGCGGGGCAAAGTCAGATGACTGTCAAGGGCGGGGCAAAGTCAGGTGACTGTCAGGGGCGGGGCAAAGTCAGGTGATTGGCCCCTTGATTTGCCGGTTGCCAGTTATTATTGTTATAAAACAGTATTTTAACGCGAAATAAAACACGAAAACAGACCACCCCACATGTTCAGCCCCTGAACACTTGTGTTTAGTAGAGGCGGTGCACATAAAATGGCTGGTATCTTTAATTCCCAGAATTAACTTCCTGCTGGGACATGTGGTGCCCAATTCCCTGGACAGGCCACCAGCCGATGTCGCCACGGTGACCAAAACAAACCAGTGCAAGTTCTGGGGCTGGATTCTCATAAACGGAGGCACAAGAAACCCACAGTCTATCTTCTGTAAGATGCTCGCCTCGAGCTGCAATCTTCCCTGCCCTACAATACAAAGGGGCACGGCATGCCATATGGAGTAATGAAATTGTCCTAACGAAGCCTTAGCAATGGGCGATGCAGCATTTTTCCACTCAATTAATCTCCCTTGACTTTGAGCACAAGAAAGGACGCAGTCTGTTCACAATCTCATCACGTGAGACCCCCTGGTGGGCTACTTCGGTGATTGCCTTGGCTGGCGGAGGAGAAAATTGGAGGAATTATTACCATGGTCACACATTGATATCACAATTCTCTGAGAAGTCGTTTTGTTCTGCACTGATAGAATGACCTCCTTACCCTTTAAGATGGTAATATTATCTCAAAAGTGTCTGTAAGACAGTGGGGGGGGGGGATGTGGGCATCAGAGTAGCATGAAGTCAAGTAACAAACCCTGTCAAACAACCCAATTACTAATGATGCAAATTGAAATTCTTGTTCTTCCTTGACCCCCAGCCGTACCCCCATACCGTGCCCCCCGATCCTGCACCCAATTTGCACCCTTCCCAAGACCTGCCCACCAATTTTCTTTTCCTGCCTCCCTTGCACTAAAGCCAGGATTGCTGCCATTTGTCTTGGTTGCCTCGGTTCTATAAAATCTGCTCAGTGAATAAAGTCCCTGTTCCGCGCATGTCGGCGAACTGCAGAATCGCACAAACAGTCACGAAAGGCATCAGCGTTATTCGTCTACACTGTGCACAAGATGGTGGGGCAGGGGGGTCCTGATTGCAGGACTGTCTGAGCCATGCAGGAACCTGCATCACAGCATAAGAGCCCCCCAAAATCAGGCTGCTGGGAAGGACGGGCCAGGTGTGAGTCATTCATCAGCACCCTCTTTTGCTAGAGTTTTCCCACCCTAAGACCTAAAAATAACCGTCTCCATATCTGTTGATCATAGTAGATATGCTGGAATCACCCATATCCAGGGCACATCCCGGGTATGTTCTACATTACGTTTGCAAGGGTTGCCATGGGTTACTATTTGGCACCCCCACTCCATTTGTGGGACTTTAATATATGCTGGACTTTTGGGCCACTTAATCTCTTTTTGACTCGGTTCTCTTAATAAATTATGCGAGAGAACAAATAATTAATCAGCTGACCTGGATTTTTCAGTGAAGCTGCTAGAGGGTCAATGGAAATCTGCCACCATGTTGTCGGACTTTTAGAAAAGGATGTATATCACAAGAAGAGCAGTATAACGAAGAATTTAGTGACCAGTGTTGACACACCACAATGAAATGTGTCCTCTGTATTTAACCCATATGTGACATAGCACGGGGGTCAACTAATTCAACACCCGGGGAGCAGTGCTTGGGCGTGGTACCTTGCTGGTCGGGGATTCAAACTTGCAATCTTTCAATTAGAAGTGCACTTCCCTAACTATTAAGCCTGGCAACCAATATGGCCTGGTAACTGATGTGTGACATATTGTGTACTTACTTGTCCTTTGTAGCATCTAGGGGACTGGAGCCTATGGGTGCAAGGCAAGGAATAACCCAGGACAGGCCACCAGCCCACTGCTGGCACACACACAACATTCACAACTCAAATCACCTGAGCATGCCTTCGGACTGTAGGGGAGAACTGAAGATCCTGAACGAAACTCCACACTGCTTCAGGGAGAACATGCATACCCTGCATGTGTGGGACTGTGGCCTGGCTTCTAAAGGTGTGTTTCAGCAGTGCTAGCCACTGTACCACCACCTCCCCCAAATTTGGTTTCATTTTGGTCAAAAATACAGGCTATTCCTCATTAATACTAAAAGTTGAATAACCAGCTGGGTGCCAGAAATATAGGACAGGGTTAAGAGTTACTGTATTAGTCAGTGTGGGAGTCTTCATTCTTGAGGAATGCTGAACAGCCTCGTACCACATTTGGATTTGATCATAAGCCTTAAATTTGGCAGAGTGGTGGGTCTGAGGCTAGGAATCTGTGCCAGCAATCAGAAGGTCACTGGTTTGAATCTTCTGAATGCCAGGAGTGACCTACTCTATTAGGTCCTTGGGCCCCTTAAGTTGCAATTGCTTCCTCCTGGGTATGACGTTAATCTACATGAAGCCCTGCAAGAAGACCCTCCAACTTACAGGTTCAATTTGCAGGTCAGTGGCAGAAATTGGCACTCCAGCCACAAAAAAAAAAAACTCACACTGTTCCATCTGGACTAGTGTGGTGCTGAGGTATCACCCGCCGCAGAGCTGTACTCAGGTTCTCCAACGTGAGGTGGGGTGGTGGGTGTGGCGACGTGCCGTCATCAGTGCATGGTCTTTACCTTCTTAAATTTGCTAAATCAACCCACCATTTGACCCCACCCATAAACACTTAGCTCCACCCCCAAAACCTTTCTTAGCCCCTCCCCTTCTCTGACACGGTCACAGACCAGCTGTGACCTGGAGGCGTCCAGCAGGTGACTTCCATCTCCACATCTGTCACTTCTGCTCAACATCCACGTTCATCACGTTGAAATAGGGAGAACCTTCCAGTCCAGCATTGCTGATATTTTCCCGCCAACATAACCGTATATTAATATACATTTCCCAGGCACAGCTTACAGCTGAATGTAGGTGGATCTATACATATTGAATAAAATCAACAGATGTTTAATTGTAATAGGATCACTGTTCAAATTTACCATAATGCAACCCTCAAATTAAACTTTGGCACACTTCAAGTATACGTACTAAGGCAATATGCCCATATGTTCAGTTGCTGTATCAACAATTACTTAACAGACAATGAAACCAATATAAAAGCTTGTGTGGTGAATCCAGCTAAAGGTTAGATAATAGGCCAGGAAAGAGAAGGCAGCTTCACTGTTAGGATTGAGTGTTCCCACGTCCTCTGGATTTTTAGGCCTACATCATCCCATAGACCTGAAGGGAACCCAAGTGAGATTTACTGAGAACCCCCTGCTGTGAGGCTCTCGCTCCAATAGCAACATCACGGACCTCTCATCCCCTACTGGAAAAGTGCCGTGCACCCTTACGGAAGCTGCGGGGGGGGGGGGGGGGAATAAAACATAGCTTGTAGCAAGAGCCAAAGTAATATACCAGAGCGATTGTAGCAGAAAGGGTTTTTATTTTTTCTTCTAAATCTTAAATCTTCTTACCTTTGAAAATACTGATTGTCCAACTAAGCACCTTCCCTGAGTTTATTGCCCCATTTGAGCTGTAATGACCTTCTTTGTATATTGAGGATTATCTGTCTAATTAACACCAGGCTCATTCTTTGGGTGAAAGATATCAGCTTGAGAGTCTGAAGGGGCAGGACAGGATTGGGTGATGATGATTGTGCTGGACTGAAACTGATTTTTTTGTTAAAGAACCTTCATGGTCTGAAAATCAGAATATTTTCAATGTGCGTCTTGAGCCCCCTCAGGCAGGAACTATTCTGCAGTCTTGCATAGCAGCCCCTGGAAATTCCCCCCTCACTCAGTGAGTGTGATGACCTTTAATAGGAAGCTGTGGCCTCAGACCTGAAGATGTGCATAGCAGATGGATTTCCCAACTCATTTCAGACATAAAACCTCAATGCCACAGGGGGAAAGTGAAATTAGTGGGATTAGCCTAAAGAATCCATCAGAAAAACTGTTCCCTCGATAAAATCAGTTGAGTGGTCAATGACTGTGATTTTTTATAGTCAACTGGTTGGTTGAAACAAAATATTGGTCTGGATTTTTACTTTGTGGACCTGAACTATCCACTATTGCTTGAAGTTTGGTAGTCAGCGCTGGTCTGGAACTGGGGGAAAAATCGGGGGGGTTCCCCACAATCGCTGGCCCACATACCACTTGGCCCATTGAGAAAATGTCCGGTATGCCAGATGGCCAGTCCTGCCCTGCCAGTAGACTTTGCAACCCACACAAAGCCACCACAGGCTTAAAGCTCTGACGACACAGGTCCAGCATTAACAGGTGCCCTGCATGAACTTCTCAGTAAGCTTTACGCACGGTGACCTGCGCTAACCGCTGACCATTAGTTTATTTATGGCTTAAACTGGGAAACCATAATCAATACCAGTGTTTCTCAAACCAGTCCTCGGGATACCCCAGATGCTCCATGTTTTTTGCTCCTTCCCAACTCCCAGGGAACTCATCTGGGCGTCCCTGAAGACTGTTTTCAGAAACACTGAGCTACACAATCTGTATCAGCTGCACCCACACATGTGGTCTGTGGTGCCAGGCTTTCCGGAACTAAACTGCTTGCTGACTAACCAGCTGCATTCAGTTAAAAACTAAAGTACAATAAACAAAAACATAACGTGTTATGACGAAGCGAACTCGCATGGAATTCACGTAGCAGTAACCCTAACCCTAACCCTAGAAATAAACATACAAACACAAGCCACTGCATCTTAGTGGAGTGATCCGGCAGAAACCGTAGCTGTTCTCTGCTTTGGACAGATTTTCAGTAATCAGAGATCCTTATAGAATTTGCCAGCTGATCCTCAGCCCCAGTAAATCAATTTGATGCACTAGCTGCTGGTAAAAAGTGTCTGATGTTAATTATGTGAGCAGTACCGACTCAAGGGGTACTGGTTAAGGCAAGGAGGGTACTGGTTAGAAAATGATGGGTTTGGGATGATTCTAGGCTGGTTAGGTTTTGTGCAGGGTAGGTTAATTCCCTTATAGTTAATTCCCAAGGACACAACTTGTTCAGGAGAGAAGTTGGTAGGTATGATGAACGAACAGGCAGGATGTTACTGTAATAACGAAATTACTAGAATTGCTAGAATTCTTACTAGAAGTACTAGAGTTTGAGTCTTGGCCTCTTGTGGGAAGAGAGTAATGATTGAGGGATGGTGAAAAAAAGAATGGTGGGACTCACCATGAAACGCAGGTCGTCGAAGCCATTGAGCAGGAATTTGCTCTCGTACTGGGGCAGGCCCACGTGCTCCAGCCAGTCCCCAACGGGCCGGTCCAGGCTGCGCACACCGGTGCCCCCTGCTGAAAGAGGGAGGCGCTTCAGCAGGGAGAAGCCGTGGAGGCGGTAGCAGCGGCATCCCGAGGGTGAGACGTGGCACTGCCACATCATCCTGGACCAGCAGGGCCAGGGGCACGGGCAGCAGGACAGGGGCGACAGCGTTCCGTGGAAGGGGCCGAGGGAGAGATACCCCCCCCCGGGGCTCAGACGAGGGCAACTGCTTCTCCTACAGCTACTCAAACGGCAGAAATCCACCCACTGGAATGAATCCAGGGGCAGTCGAAGACAGAAGGTGCACTGGCTGAGGGTAGCCAAGTCACGTTACAGAGGTGAGGAAGGTGAAGAAATAGGCTTGAGTTGGGGCCACCAGTTCACCCCGACCTCCAGTAGACCAACAAAATGCAACATCATTCACGCAGCCTGCTGTGGTGAGTCTCAGTACCTGTGTCCGTTCAGGACTTTGGTTCAAGGAAGCAGTTCAGGCTCCAACTCACTGAGTAGTCCAACGATCGGAAGTAGGTCTCAGGGTGCCCACGCAGAGAATTTAAGAGCAGGTATGTCCTGCTGTTCTTGTCAGCATAAATGCAAAAGGGAAACCTGGTTATCTTCTCCTCCCAGAGCCTTCTGGAGGAGGTAGCGGGTGTCTGGCCCAGCTCCCCCGCTCAACCGATTGTAGCAGGGAATCCGCCAGGGGTCACGAGGTCACACGTGCCGAAAAGAGAGCGCACACATCCGCCGGAGATGGCATCGACGGCAGCCACGGCCCGGTGGCTCCCCAATCACGGCCCTCTCGAACCCTCACCAACGCCACAGGGAGAGCAAGGTGAGCGAGGTGTCACAGGAAGCTGGATGCATGTTGGAAGCCAAGGAGCGTAAGGCATTGATAGTGGTTATAATTAGAGCAGCCTCACTACCTGCATAGTTAATATGATAATTATAACGGCTCCCCGGAGCTCTGGAGTAACTGCCCTCTTTACCGCAACCTCTTAGAGGGGGTTTTCTGTGCCAGAACCCTTTCCTTGGTGCTTGGAGGCTGAAGCGGACAGTAATTTGATCCCCCCCCCCCCCGTTACGCGCTGCGCCGCATGTCCTCTTGCCGTTTCGGGTTATTCAAGAACTCCCTTACCGGGATCGCCGGCGACTCTGTAGCGGGGAGAGTCTCGGAAACGTCCGGATCAAGTTTCAAATGGGGTCAGGGTGCGAGCCAATGAGCAGGTCCTCGCCGATCTCGGGGAAACGAAATGCCGGCTGACCCCCGCCGGTCCTGCGGTTTGCTCCTGGCTGCGAGGTGAGCGGATTCTCCATGCATGCAGGAACGCCGGGTCGCTTCTACGTGCGCCCGCTGCACGCGGCCCGCCGACATGTCATCTCTGGAGTCGGCTGCCGCCGCCCCCCACCCCCCACTCTCCCCGACAGCTCCGTCCCACGGGGATGAGACGCCGCGTCCTGCGGTCTCCCCCGGGAGGCCTCCTGCGCAGGTCTCCGGGTGCAGCCCTGCTCTCCCGCTCCTGTCTGCCCTCCTGGAGCGCAGTAGCTTATCTGTCACGGAAGCAGCTGTCCTTGCGTCGTCCCGAACGGTCAGTCCCACTGCCGGCAAACTCGGCTCCCCCACCCCTCCCTCCCTCCCTCCCTCGCTCTCTCTCTTTTTTTCTCTCTCCCTCGCTTACTCACTCACTGCAGGGTTGCTGCTCATTGTCTCAAAGAGCAAAAGCTCTCGCTCTCTCCAGCAAAAGACCCGTGTCCCTCCCCCTGCGTTGCTCCACTACCCCCCGCATTGATCACAGAGAGGGACTCTTGTTTGGGAGCCTGACTGAGTCCCTGAATGGGACGATTCCAAATTAAGGGAAAAGGATGCTTGTTTGGTTGGGGTAAAATTCACACAGGGGGTTAGGATTGGAATTATAGAATTACATTTAGTAATGCTTTTTGTATTACATATAATGCATTCGTAGAACATTCAATGCACCTTCATAATGCATTCATAGAACATTCATAAGCAGCATGGATGTATACTCTAACACCCTAACATATCCTAACAGCATTAATATACATTCATTGCAAACATTGCATGATAATAACATGCATTACAATTGTATAATCATTTAATGTTTGTTATTAATATATATTAAACCTGTTAAGGCAAATTATGATGTTACGGTATACTTACATGCTGCTTATGAATGTTATATGAATGCATTATTATAAAGGTGCACTGACAAGGCATTCTGAAGGGGCATTGAATGTTTTATGAATACGTTATAAAGGCATTATTAAGGTGCACTGAATGTTGTATGAATGCATTATAAAGGCATTATGAAGGCACAATTAATGTAAAGCACGGCCTTGTATTTTATAAGGTCTACCCCATGTACCAGATATGAGTCAAAGACGCAATTCAGGGGCACATTGTTCTCCACGACTGCTGTTGGACCTGTGACCACCCTTAGGCTGCCCTAAGTAGGCAGACCTTCACGTCGGCGTCTAATTCACATTCTGCTGATCACCCCATGAATCAGTCAGGGCACAGCCTGCATGTGCTATGAGCTCGACATGACTACCATGGGGGGGTGGGGGCTATCTCGGGAGACAATACTGCCCCCCCCCCCCCCCCTTGTGCGAGGTGGACTCGGAAGGGGTGCTGGTTAACACAGCAGGTTTTGTCACAGGGCGGTGGGACTGGGCATTAACTTTTTAAGTGGGGTGGGGGGGTTTGGGTTCGGCAGAAGGAGGAGACAGAACTGCAGAAGCTAGAGAGACAGAGAAAGGGGGATGATAGAAGGATAGATGCCTCACATATATATACTACCTTTACCTAAGTGGGAAGTTCTGTAGGAATAAATGCAGACTGCAAGCATAAAAAAAGCAAAGCGATTCATCTACCTGCTGGTACGGGCAGCCACTCCAGACAGCCTGGAAGCAGACACGGCTGCGAGGCATGGAAATGAAGCAAAACATAAATATATGACATGCTCTATATATTGCATATGTACGTATCTGTTAGTATATATTAAAGACAGCCCGAAGAACAGGAGGAAAGAATAAGGGAGAAGTAAAGAGGTAAAAGAAAGGTTGGGTAATAGCGCTGGGAGGACAGTAGGGGGCGCGTGCGACAGGGGCATGCCCATTCTCATCAGGCCTGGGGGTTCGCCTGGGACACCCACATCACATGGAAAAGCGGCACCCAATTACAGTGGGGCGGGACTCAGCACCCCGGGAGAGGGGAGCTGGGTCACTTCTCCAGCTGTTTAACTGGGTCAAGGTGCCTCGCTGTTGCCGGCGACTACGGGGAGAGCAGAGCCAGGTCTGAATCGGGGCCGGTGGTGGGAGGTGCAGGGCTTGCCAACCAAGCACAACCAGACAAACTGGTTTTATGGGCCACAAGCTCAGGTCCCAGCTCTGACTTAGGCATATCACGTCGCATGCGAGTGGATGCAACGCTTCACGCAAAAGTGCATCATCCAGTGGAAGCTTCCGGGCACCTGTTCTGTTTCTGACATTTGCAAACCAAAGAGTGCCTTGAGAGGTCAAACCCTGAGAACTTTTTAAGTTGCCCAGGCTTGTTATACAGCGGCACCATGAATCAAAAGGAGAATTCCTATAAAAGAACTATATGACGTTGGAAGCAGCGCTCAGCCGTAGACTGATACTGTGAGGTTCTCTAAGACAGACTGTAAAATTTTTAGACTCTGAGGCTATGAGACTCGTATTCTGTCAGACTGAAACTGTAACACTGAGAAACGGAGACAGTGAGATCATGTGACTGACACTGCAAGCATACAAAACTGCAAGACTGAGACTGTAAGACTGAGACTTAAACATTAAGACTTTGATGACACTAAGAGCCTGAGACTGTGATAGTGGTGAATGCAAAAGCGGTTTACAGACTGAGATGCTGAGGCAGAGGGATCCAGTGTAGCATGCAGTGCGTGTGAATGGCCAGGAATGGTCACAGGCATCTCACAGGGGTATCTTTACAGGGAAGAATCTCACAATCACTGCATGATCTTCACCTCTGGTTCACAGACTAAATAAGAACAACACGCTTTTTCATCATTATTGTTTGGCCATTCCAAAAGAAAATTTTTCATACCTCTCAAGGTAAACATGAATTATATCAGCTGACTGTGCTACTGCCATTTACTGCTATACTATACTTTATATGTAATGCAAAAAGAAAAGTCAATCACTACTATGTCTAAAAGGGGTCTTACACCACACTGGTAGTAGGGGGCAGTAGCGAGAGGCCAGTTGCAGACAGAGGGCAGGCAGATGGTACCCATCAGTGGAGTGTGGCTTTCCTAGCAGTCAAAGACCTAAAAATATGCCCAATTAGTGCAATGGATTACTGGTTTATTGATTTAATTTAATTCCTACGATCAAGTACCAGCTGAAACATTTAAGAGCTGAGGGACCAAAAACTGAGGAAGGAGCGTGAATATTTTCCAGCAGTACATCAAAGCCTGAGCATAAACAAGACATAAATACGCAACGTCAAACTGAATGATTCAGCACAATTTCAGAAAGATCAATAATTTAAACTTGATAGACTGTCAGGTAAAGTAAAAATAATGACTATTCCTTGTACGTTGCACACTACAAAAAATGGGTAGTTTTCAGAACTGCATTCACGATGAGCCTGATGACAGGAAGGTAACCCAATGAAAACAAGACTACAGGAATTTGCACCAATGAACCAAAGGATTGTGACTCTCTTGACATGTTGAATGCTGGGAAGGGGTAAAGATCTGAGTGACTTTGACAAGGCCCAAATCATTATGGCTAGAGAACTGGGTCAGAACATCTCTAATAACAGCAAGGCTTGCAGGGGCGATTGTGGTGAACCATGGTGAGCACCCACTGATAGTGGTCAGAGGAGGGCAAAACCACAAAGCCTCATCAGTGTGGGGTGTGGACGATGGCTATGCCCTCTGGCAGAAACCAACAGAAGGGCTAATCTGATCACCTGCTGAATATAGATCTATGTGGCCACAGACCAGTCAGAGTGCCGATGTTAACCTCTGTCCGCTATCAAAAGCTCCTACGATGGCAATACAAGCAACGGGACGGGACTGGAAGAAAGTCACATGGGTGAATCTTGTTTTGTTGTATCATGTGGAAGCCCAGGTGCATGTTGGGTGTCTATGGGAAGTGTCAGACCAACAAGTCCAACCCACAGTTAAGTAACCCCATATGCTGCAGGGTTCCACACACTGTGTGTTGTCTTGTCACATAATTCCCATGATCACCATCACAATTATCTTCATGATCATCATCACAATTATCTTCCATTTGTACCCTTCTGCTGGTTTATACCAGACGGGATACCCTTCAGTCACAACTCACTTCGATCAGTCTTGGTGCCCAACACCCTGTTGGCGGCTCGTGGTTTTTCCCTCCTTAAACCGCTGTTGGTAGGTACTCTCCATGGCCGACCATTAGCACCCAACAGGCCTTGTTGTTTCAGAGATGGTCTGCCACAGTCTTCTCTTTATAACAAATTAGTTCTTGTCAAAATCACTCAGATTTTTATCCCTGCTCATTTCTTCAAAATGCATTCAACAATTCAACTATGAGTACCAAATACTAGCTTACCATCTATTACATCCCAGGTCTGAACATGCACTGATTTTATGAGATAGTCAACATTATTCACTTCATTTGTGATGTTTTGGCATGTTGACATATACTCTTTTGTTAATCTACCCATTCCTAGTCAGCTAAATGGATAGAATGCCCCCTTTACCTATTCTAAAACAAAGTAAAATACACATTACAGAAAAATAAAAATCTACACTTTCTCATATCCAGCACACATAATAAATATTTTAATATCAAGTGTGTCAGCTAGAGTCAGATAGTCAAACAAAAGTAATGGGTTGATTTAAATGTAGGTGAAAACTGACTCTACTGGAATTACTACAAAAATATGCCCAATGTGGGGAATAAAAAGGTATCAGTGAGACCTAAAATACACAAATTAGCTAAGTGATTTACCTACCGTAGCCGCTAAGATCGGGGATTTGGTCGTTTTTTTGCATGATTATCATAAATCACCTGATCTTTCATATTGTGACATTCCAGGAGTTACTGGGACATCTGTTATCGTCCAGAGGTGTAGATATTTGTGGGAGTGTTTTGTGGTGGAATATGACAAAATATGACTCACTCTGCAGTGTTCCCTCTGTGTGCGCATGAGAGAAAAGTGTGTGTGTACCTTTATATATATATATATATATATATATATATATATATATATAAATAATGGAGGGAAGCCCTCCCTGATGAATGTGTGTGTGTGTGTGTGTGTGTGTGTGAGAGAGAGAGAGAGACAGAGAGAGAGAAACACCAAACCAACATACCAGCAGTGGTGGGTGACACCTCCCTGGAGAATTCGATTCCAGCACCAATCAGGTCCATGATTTTGTCAATCTAAGAAGGTAAAGCAGAAGGTCGTGGAAGATGATAAACATATGAAATTCCTCAAGGTCTGTAGATTTCAGCCTCTCTCTGCTCTTAAGTGCTGGACCGGGCACAAATTCTCTGTCAACTGTGAGTTTTGGTGGATACAGGTCGTCAAGGTTACCGACAGGTAGAATGTTGACCATTCCTGTGCATTCAAAGTCTTACTTCGCTACAGCATGGTTACTGCTGAGAGTAAAGTTGCTTTGCTAAACACCATAGTAGTCAGAACCTACAACAAGTACCATTTATGCTCTATTTTAATCTAAAATAAAAAATAAAAATTGACAAACTGTTTCTCACATAATACTGCTGAGAATATTTCAGCAAATGCATACAGAGAAGGATTAGAGGGCTTCCACATGTTGTTTACATACCAATTGCTCCCGGAATTCTGACTATGGGAAGCTGACCGCCGATGATTGTTGAGCACGATAACACTATGAAGCAAACATCAGCACATCGTCACGGATGGTCTGGGGTGACTCACCTCACACACAATGATGGAAACAAGACGCCAGTTCTTGGAAAACTTAATAAAATAACACTGCCAACTTGCAGGTGATCTGCAGCTACTTGCCAATGCTAATTCAGAATGATTCAAACGGGACTGACCCTTAACGTCGATGTGAAGTTGAAATATCCCCTATTCCAACACACGGGGACATACATTAATCTGCTTATTTTGATTCATGCAGTAAATCATTATAACATCTTACCTACTAGGCGCATCATAACCCTGGGTCCTGGCATCTGATTTATTACACGCCAAATGAACCGACAGCACTTTCGCTTGGAACGTGCCAATGCGGAACGCCGCTTGGCGCCACAATGTCAAGATGGGGCATGCTGGGCTATGATCCACAGTGCGGCCCACAAACACAGGGAACTTTATCTTTAAACTGAACTCAAAGCAACTTGAAACAAACAGGATCAAGAGGCGTCTAAACAAAGGCTGGTAAATAATACTCAAACTCACGAAGACTTAAACTAAACAAAAGGGAATGCAGAGGAAAACACATGGACTTAGTACGGGGTCTTCAGTGGGGGTAACGTCTAACGGAAACACAGGTGGGTGGATGCGGGTAACACGTAGAACAAATAAAATAAGCGACAGAGGAAGAAGGCAAGGGCAGGTATATTTCCGCCAAGAAGAAGGTGATCAACAAGGTACAGGTGTGGATCATTAACACTTAAGTCAAACACTATGGATTAGGAGCTGCAAAGAACAGGCGAGAGTCATAAACCAGCACTAAGGACTCAACCACTAGGAGGTATTTGGAAGATAGTGGAAATGGGACATGACTATAAAGCTAGACACAAGCAGGACTAACCAAGAACAAAGATACCAAAGCAGAGATCAGTACTGAAATACATTCACTAAACACGAGAAGATAATTAACATGAGGGAAACAAAACCGAATGTCAGTGATAGTGGGGATTCACAGCCACGTGCTCAGGCGTTTCGGCCATGGAGCGGCCTGAGAAGCAAGGCAGAGCACGCCTGCGAAAGGTACAAAACCTAAAGGAACTCAGAGGGAAGAGCGGGCTGGCCAGCGTCAGCTGAACAAACAGGGAAACAGAGAGCAAAAGAGGACGAGGCAGGGAGTGATCCTGCCAGACGGACTCTGATTAAAAACCCGAAAGCGCCGTGGGAGCAACGACTCATCCAAGGCCTGTGAATATTGGTGTCATAATCAGAGGTGTTTCTGTTTTCCAAAATGACAG
Organism: Cyphomyrus plagiostoma; assembly: GCA_019775915.2. Taxonomy (NCBI): domain Eukaryota; kingdom Metazoa; phylum Chordata; class Actinopteri; order Osteoglossiformes; family Mormyridae; genus Cyphomyrus; species Cyphomyrus plagiostoma. The sequence continues at coordinate 20,519,764 of JABFEA020000130.1, read as the reverse complement.
AGGCAGAAGAAGCCAGTGAAGATCTGCAACACATAAATCCTGTAGTTGAGTTTGGGACAAGGGTGAAACACGGTTTGTCTGGGGACAGGGCAGGCATGGGGGGGCTGGGGGTGCCCCTTTATTTTATCCCAGATGGGGGGGCTAGTCCTTCTTCTCACTAACCCACCCCACAACGCATCAGATTGTGTAGCTGGATAGCCTTGAACTTAGCTAAAGAAGAGATTGAGCCCTTCCATCCACCTGCATGTGATGTCACTCTCCAGGATGTCATCGGCCATTTAGAGTCTCACTGGATTTTCTCGGATGGGGTTGGAGAGAACTCTCTGGCCAGGTACCTGGGACGCATCCAGTTTGCAGCGCTGCCAGCGAGGTGGGCAA